>JASANE010025383.1:0-30309 GCA_030248225.1 Trileptium ribeirensis | reverse complement strand
TGTGGTGTACTTCGTTCAGTTACGTATTGCTGTTTAAGGACATCGACGGTTTACGGTAGCCGTCACGGTTCCATTTTCCGGAAGTGTCCCCAATTGGACACTGAACTAGAACACAAGAAAAGTGGGTGTTGCCCGACCAACAACGATCGGACGGCGACAAAATCGCCATCCTTAACTACAGGCGAAAATTTCGAGGTTACGACCACCGCGTCGAATCTTGGAATCAGTTGGACTTCGACAGCGCAGAGATCGGTCGACTTTACTGACCTGCTCCGACGCACGATTTTAATGTTCATAGTTTTCATGTGACTCGGGTTTTCTCTCGCTTTTCGTTTTCGCTTCGGACTTACTCGATGGACGAAAGATTTCCGCGCGGGTATATACCTCGCGAAGGGGGTTCAGCTGGTGCTGCCCCAAGGACCGACAGCCGTAAGTGTGAGGAAGGTTTAGCGACAGCAGGGGTTTATTTTCCCTGTTAATTGAAGAGTAACAGACTGTTCTTTAGCTTCCCCTGAATGTAGCGCGTCCTTCGCAGAGGTAGAAACACTCTCGTTCGGGTTCTAACTCCCTGTTCCGATATTAATGCTACACCTAACCCAGTTCTGGAATTAAGCATTAATATCGAGTTTCGACGTAGGAGACGTTAGACGATTCGGGTTGTGCCCGTATAGAGTGCAGTGAGGACTGATCAAAACAATTCGAAGTCTTTCTGATTCCCCGTGGTCTTAGGTAAGGCACAACAAATTGGACGCTTCTCGTCCAGGTTTTACATGAATTGCTTCTTTTGAGTTAGGATCAACGACTTTTCCTGAGCCGACCAAGGTAGAATTTCTTGAACGTGCATGCCACGGAAAAATGGGACTTATTGAATGGTTTTGCTATTATGGTTTACCAACTTACAGCTTAGTGGATTGTTCAATGCCCATTCCGTGTTTGGGCTTGACCAGAAACGCAGATTAGGGACGGAGGACTAGCCCCCGTCGGGCTTTAGGAAGCCCCGAAAATTTCTTCTATTTCATCGAGTTAAGAAAATTTGGGGATTTAAAAGACTAAACAAATTCTAGGGACGTTAACCTGAGCTTAAGGTGTTTGCTGCTTTCACGGAATGTTGTCTCGGAATCATCTCTACTCCGTTGTTTGAATCTTATTTTAGAGCTTATAGACGACTTACTCGGTAGGCATCTCATTTGTGCATTCATCTCATTAGGACGACTGACCGGAGTACCTTTATGCATCCTCTTGCCCCCGTGTGATCAAAATGAGCTGGAGGAGCACGCCTCCAGCTGCGCAAAATTTCGCCGACATTGACCTGGGACGATGGTGCATCGTTTCGTGGTGATACACCAGTTTCGACTCCAAATAACTATGCGACTAAAACACTTAAATTTACAGGTGTTCACCATTGCAATACGCAATGGTCTTCTCTCGAGACCATGGTCTAAAGGAAGCGGAATTAAAGCTTGCCCCTGCGCCAGCACTAGACAAGCACCATGGCAGGAGAAACGCGCCGTGTCCCTGCCTTCCAACAAAATTTTAGGACTTCCTGAAAATAAAGAAAACTTTACCTCCTCGCCCAGGCCATTTCGGCCCAAACCGGGCGAGTGCAAAACCCCTTTTTCTTTTTGGAGCGAGTTGATCGCTGAGTTTAGCTTTTCTTTGATTTTAGCTCGGTTTGCCCGTTAGACTAAGTACTATGTATGCCCAGTTTCACTTTTTCTACAGTTTCAGTGTCAGCCAGTTATATTTTCCCGTTTCATGAGTTGATCCTGCACGGAGAATTTGAGTCCGCTGCAGTTTCATATGTCTTTTAGCCATTCAGCCACAGAGATATAGGAACATCGACTATTATGTCGATAATAACTCAACTGCAGTACAGTGCAGTTGAGACACTGTAACATTGCAGTATAATAGAAAAAGTGCGGTTAGAGAGAAGCAAAAGACAAACAACCAAAGAGGAAACAAAAGCGGGGCCGACTGCGCCTGCCCCGGCTATCCCAAAACGGGTCCCAGGTAGGAAATAAGGCCGATCTGTCTTTCAGCTAGGTGAGGCCCGCCCGAGAAAACTTTCTCCCCACCAAAACTACAGCAAAGAGATCACATCGAAAGCAATCGAATGAACACCGGCCTCGTAGGTGGTCTACGAGGACGCCCCATGCCACGTAGCGCCACGACCGCATTGCGTCGGCCTAAATCTAAGGAACTATGCCCGTTTCCCCTACTTTTGTTTCTGGAGCTCATCCTTCGGTCAGTCGTACCTTTAGGTAGGAAATGTCGTCAACTACTATAGGATGAAGCTATGCATAGGCACTACCGCAAGTGTATATTAAGGATAAACGGTTAGATTCCCCTCGTTATACTCGGTAATCGGACTTGCTGCAAGCAGCGCCCCTACCCACGCTGTAGAGCTCGTGTAGTTAGTCGCGGCCGCCGCGTTCCCCTTTGCCCCATCCACGATTTGTCGCTGTGCTTAACGCCCAGAGCAACCTGTATTAAGGAGCGATTTCATAAGCACACTAGGGCCCCTGTTTATCGCGCCGCATAGCTGATTAATTCGGCAACGTTGAGCAGAAGCAGGGATAACCGCCCCTGGTCCGCAACTTGCGGATACCTGTGCGCTCCGCCTAGTCGGTATTTCCAACACCCCTACCCCTATATTCTATAGTACCGAGGCAATAGCAGTGAGTTTCTGCGAAGCTTCCCCAACTCGACTCACGCGGTTCACCGCGGCAATAAATTGGAAACACTCGTCCCAACATTAACCTTTGATCGTGTGAATAAACTTGTATCATTGGCATCGAGTAGAGTCCCGCTTCCTTCTGAGACGATAGGGATCTTTCTTTGGTTTTGTCCGTACGGACGAGCAGGCACTACCCGTCATGGCTTGTGGGCGAGAATGCCACAAGCACTGGCGAGCAGGGTCTTCTGTTAGATCTATTTACGCTCTATTGAAGTAACCAGATAACGGGAGTAAAATTTTATTAGTTTATGACCGAAATTCAAAATTTGTTAGGAATTTGATAATGTAGATATTTTGATAAGTCGAGACCTCTACTGGTCAAGGTACCAGTTCGCTTGCACAGAATTTATGGAGGAAACAGGCCACGCCATTGATAATACGACATTAAACTCTCAGGGCCTGTCGAAACCCTGTGGGGGCCACATAGGTCAATGCTCTTAACACGGAGCATATCGCGATCTTAACCAGGTAAATCAACTTGAGCTTTAAATTTCTAGGGACTTTTTCACAGTTTATCTCAACACTTATCCCTCTGAAATAGAACTAATCAACTTCCGTTAAGTCTAAGATAGGGAATAGCGGCTAGGCTCTATGACCTGCGAGCAGGTGTCGGTGCTAGCCTCCCTGGGGGACCTCAGAAATCATACCCGATACTAGACACGTGCGCAGCCTTTCGAGCGGGGTCCGAACACACCCCGTGAAGCGCGCCTGCGGCCTGCTAAACTGCGTAGCTTCTTGGGTCTGACCAAGAATAGGATTAAAATTTTAGTGTTCACGGTCCACCCTTGAGGTTACGATAGGCGGGGTCGTATGGGCATGGTGTTAGGAAGTTGCGCCATGCAGCTGCGTCACCGGTTATTACATACCTACCCTGTCGATGAGCCCAACAGCCACGGTATGGTCGAGAAGTTCGGGAGATCAGTCGGCTTTGGGACCATATTTGGGACTACATTTCAACCTCGTCTTGCCTAAATTTTAAGCCTCGATAAATGACATGGAACAGATACTCCCCAATCGAAAACTTGAAAACCATGGAGGAAAAGAGACGTAAACCCTGCTTAAAAATACCCGAATTTCTAAAACGGGAGAAACGGAAAAAATATTCACACAACTATAACCGCTCTGTTCGAAGGTTGCTACCAACTGGTCCCAATGATGCATCAAAGAACCGCCTTATATGGCCTCTGTCTATTCCCCTTTTACTCATAGTACATAGCCCTTGTAATGTCAAAGATTTACAATTTTAATTTAAAAGAATAAATTAAAGCAAATTTCAGGATCTTTACTCCGAATTTTCAGACTGGCTTGCTAAAAGGCTTTAGGGAGTGGATAATATATATGTAATACTATGATGAAACATTGTATTATAATGGAATAAAACACATTGTTTTAATACATTTTCAATATGGTACTGCGATTTTTGTCACTATAATTTGTATTATTTCTGAAAGCTTACTTAGCTACAAAATTTAGGTCTAATAGAAGCTGGCTTACGCAATTAGCTAACATGTTGTTAGCTGCGATTTTCTTTTGTTATTCAGTCTAAATCTGAATTTCGAAGAATCAGCGGTGAATTAAGGTAGCGAGAGCACTTCCGCGTGTATATGGGGCTAGCGTAAATAGTTAAATTCAGAGATCGAAGTTTTGTATGCTTTTAGTTACAATTTACGCATAAAAAGTATACGAATAGTTTTACTTGTATTTCAAAGTTTTAATTTAGTGGCTTCAAAAGGCTACCTAGCTAGTGTTTTCCTTTATTAGCTTATCTAGACGCGGAGCTTTTGGATTTTTACTCAATAATTTTGTGTTTCTAAGGTATTTAGAGTGCGCTTTGTCATTTAATCTCCGGATTTCGGCTTTAAACTTCCAGGCGCAAAGAATTACGCGCGTTAGAAAAATCGACACTGTTTATACGAGCGATGCTAATATTTTTCTCATTTTTAGTATAAAATAAATTAACCTATGTTGGCTCAGTGCTACACATTTAGGTATCAGTAAAAAGTATAATAGCCTTAACTTATTTTATTAATTTTCCCAATTAAAAACTTAGGGCAAAATATCAGGGAATAACCGGAACCGAAATTTACCGGAACCATAACTAGCAACCAGTACCGTCCATTTAAACAGAACCTGGTCTTCGAAATTTATATATAGTAAAACATATTAAGGAAGGAATGAAGGTATAGTGGATTTAAAATGCATTAAAGATAACTTTTACATTAAACCTAATGGATTTCGACGGCATTATTGCCTTTCTGAGACTTTAAAGAGACTGAGGAAGCCAAAAATGTTTATTTATTGATGGATATGTCGGTTTTTGGACACCCAGAGCAAAAAAATGCCTTTCGCTATACGCCTTACGCATACTGCGTCAAATAGAATGTGCTTACAACGCATGGAGCAAAGAATAAACACCTTCGCTCTGTCTCCAGTCGCCTCCTTTTAGTACACATACGTGTGCTACATGTTCTGTAGGAAACTTGAAATTGTTAGTTTGCATGGTTATAATAGAAAGTCATTTTCTGATCAGTGCTCAGCGACACTGTTTGGGCTAGCGATGGGCAAACAGTGCCCGTCAGTTAGATGATTATGATGATAACTTTCAAATCAGAATGCTATAAATGAAACAAACTGATGCTGGTCGTACAGCTTCAAAAAACAGTTCATCGTCAAGAAAGCAGTTTCTGGCTGCGTTGCAGATAACGTTACTATACTTCAATTTAGACTGATTTACAAAGTTTACAAGCGCACTTTCTGATGCTTGACGCAATCTATGTTAGCCAAGCTTACGTTTCAGACGGGAAATTGTTTAGTTAATCTTTTCTTTTGCTTGGTTGTATTGCAGCTTGATCATTGTATAATATATATTACATATATTTGCCTCACAGATCAAGCAAAAATGTGGAAAATTGAAACAAAATTTTTAAACCGGAATTTCGGCTCCGGTAGGGTTTTTGCCCTTTTGCCGGAACACGATTTTCGCCAGAACAGGAATCGAAATTCCGGTTACTCCCTGCAAAATATATATCAGTACTGTCGATAGCTTATTAGTTATAATATAGGTATATATTTCACAACTTGGGTGGGTGGCCTTGTTCCGAACCGGGGAGCCCAATTTTGCCAGGGGATATTATGCCAAGAAGAAAGGGTCACAAATCTTGTCAGACACACTGCTAAAACGCTTTTGATGGACCGAAAAAGCGATTTTGAAGCAAATTTTGCGACATTTTTGGCTTCAGGGCGGCATTTTACTACAAATTTTATCTATTTTGAACCAATTGGAAGCAAAAAACCAAGAGGCAATAAACTGGGGGACGCTCGAAATTTTGCTAGGGGCATGAACAGTGGAGCGCCTGTTTTGAACCAGAAAAACCGAAAAATGCCAGGCCCCCCTCACCCGTCTCCCAATTTGGATAGCCCAGAATATATTTCTCGTGGTTGTTCTCTTGTAATTCAAAACTGTATAAATGTCTCCTTTTATTTGACTTTTTTCAGATTCATATCGTACACTAGTGATAAAAGGATTAGCGATCCATACAATGCTCTTCCGTGGCATTATTTTTGCCACTGTTGTGGCACCTTTGGTCACATGCGGTGAAGTATTAGCAAATAGCGGGAACTGCTCAACGTATTGTGATAAAACCTACAGTCCACACACATCAGTCGATGTAAGTTTTTGTTACGTATTCTGTTGTATTAGGTCGGGCATTGGGTTTTATATATGTCAAGAGTTTTCACAGAATAACCGGAGCCCAGATCAGCAGAAACCAGAAATCTTAACTGTTTTTTGAATTATGATTCGCAGTGTGTGAAACGGACGAAGTGAAGGATTCTTACTAGCCGTGGTAGTGATGAAATCTGACAATCTCTGTTGTTGAGTTTTAGCTTTACACACATAACACGGATACTAGTGGTTTGCCGTCCATATCTCGCTGCGTATAAGGCTTCACATCGAAATACGGAGACCACTGTCGAGATCTACAACACAGCTGAGAACACTCTTTGGGCCACTGTGGACCCGAATATGGTTCGTCCATTGTCAGGCGTAGTGATTTTTTAATTTTGGCATGTTATTGCGAGTTTTTGAAACGAGGCGAGCGAAGTGATTGGAGTTTCCACTGTGAGGGCGCCACGGGCAAATCGTGAAAATTTTTCTGACGCTGTCGTTCATAACTCATTTTCGGAAGTGCGAATTTTGACAAATTTTTTGTTCGATAGCAAAAGTGACGACGGTGGGCCCTTTACTTGAACGCGAAAAGCTAACCCATATCTGGCGACACAGGCTTCTCAACGAAACATGGAGACTAGCAGAATCAGTTCATCGAGATCGACAACTTATTTGTGGCACCACAATCTGGGCCGCTGTTGGCCCGAATATGGTGCATCGATTCTTTGCAGAAACGATTTTTCAGATTTCGCCGTGTTATTGTTTATCTATACCTTACAATGAGTATCTGTTAGGTTATCAAGCACGCTGGATACGATGGTTTTGCTATCTAGAGTCCAACTTGACTATATTATACATTTTCATAGGGTTTCAAGGCTTTTACGGTCGACGAGCCTGATTTACAATATGTAGTACGTCTTTGTCTGATTATGTATTGCGTTGCAGGGCATGTAGAATGGTCTATTATATAGGTACTGAATACAATAATTTTGTTACCATGACTCTAGCGTGCCTATTTTAAGCCTTTTCATGCGTTTAGGACCAATGAACCAGATTTCCAGTCTATTATAGTCTATCTTCTGTTATTTGGTTACGTATTGTATACAGGTCATAAAGAATTGTTTATATAGGTTTTCCAGTACGCTGAATTTTTATCGAGCGTCCAGCGTGCATATTTCATGCTATTCCTTGGGCTCTCCATTCGCTGAAAATTTTGCCAGGGAGGGTGGGGCGGCCCATTTTGCCAAGAGAAAAACGGTTAAAAATCTAGTCAGAAACACTGCCACAACTGTTTTTATAGAGGGAAAAAGCTATTTTGAAGCAAATGTTGGCAAAATTTGCGAATTGTTTTTCATGACAACGGAATTTCTGTCCAAATTTTGATCAAATTTTATGTACGTTGGATCTTTTGGAAACAAAAAACTTTGCCAAGAGGCAATGAACCGGGGAGTTCAAATTTTTGCCAGGGGGCATGAACCGGGGGCATTTACTGTTTTGAACCAGGGGGAACCAAAAAATGCCAGCCCCACCCCTCCCAATTTTGGAGAGCCCAGATTTTATGGGTTTTCAATGAATCTGATTTCCAGAATATATTCTGTCTTGGGTTGCTTGTTTACGTATTGCGTAGAGGTCGTCAATAAATGTCTATATAGGTTTTCCGGTAGGCTGAATACGATGGTTTTGTTACTTGATGACTTGTCCGTTGTGATCGATGGGATTAGGGTCGACGTAGTTTCAGTATTTTCAATGGATTCAGGGTCCGAGCAGCTTTAGGGCGGTGTCTACTTCAAACACAACCGCACACAGGTTAATGAACAAAACGGTAACTTAAAATGTACCATGCTCGCTCCGCTTCACCCTCACTTGCGAGATACTAGTTTTACTCACCATACCAGGTCTGGTGCAGCCATATTCTCCATACGTGTGATTGATACTTTGGTGCATCGGTGAAATTGTGGCATACGTCGGACCAGTTGGATAGCCTAGTTTTGACGAGGCACGATTTGTAACTGAAACATGAAAAAATAACACTTTAAAGTCTCGGTAATGAACTAGATTGCTGCAGCCGTACCTTGGACACCTATAGGGATGTGACACGACGAGCCACTCAGACAAACTGTTCCAGAAATCCACCGCAAGATTTGCAAAGAAATGTTTTCGAATGTCAGACTTTGGAAGGATTTTGACCTTTAGGTTTTCACTATGTCCCCGGATGAGCGGATTGCCAATATCTATGTACTCAGCTAAAATTGTCGGGTTGTTCTGCAATTTGAACATAGTTACCAAGTCGTTTCTCAATCGGCTCATTTCCAGTACTTGGATGCCTAAGTAGCACAGTCTCTCGTGATAATTTAGATGCGAATTTGTGATTAAAGTTTCGCGGCATTGCGTTGTACTGATTCAACAGTCCGTATAGGTATCTCGGATATACTGAGACAGACTACTACGGCTTATTCGGATGTGGGCCGATAAGCACCCTGCACAGTTGCAACTATATATACCTGTTTAATCTAATTAATATTGAATTGTTCTATACAGCAATCCTACCATTGTACGGGCTTTATTCGAAGCATATACACATGAATAGACATTTTGAAGTCGGATGTATACGCAGTACACGGGTTTACTGCATTTACCATAGAATAAGTGTCATTTAGTTTATAAAACACGTTGGATGCGATAGCTTTGCTATATAAAGTCCAACTTGACTATTTAATAATCCTCCATAAGGTTTCACGGCGTATACGGTCGACGATCTGGATTTCAAAAATGATTTTTCACATGTGATTAGCTATGTATTGTGTGCACGGCATCAGGAATGATCGGAATATGGATTTTTAGTAAGCTGAATACAACGATTAGGTTTACAGCGCAGCACAATTATTTTATGTTTTTGGAGGTTTTCATTTCTAAGGTCAATGAATCCCATTTTCAAAATAAAATCTGGCATCAATAGTTTAGTATTATGTTGTGTACAGGGAACCAAGAACGGCTAATAAATAGGTTTTTGGTACTCCGCATACGATGATTTGGTTATGTAGAGACCAGCACAAATCCCTGATACGCTATTAACTGTTTTTCGATGCGTTTATGGTCGATGAGGGAATTATTTTGTTTTTCAGTAAGTTTAGTGTTTAAGAGGTCTTAGGGTGGCATATGCATAAAGCACAGCGCGTTATAGGCAATTATGCAAAATAATTTATGAATGAAACCACGCTCGCTTTGTTTCACCCTCGCATGTGAGATACAGTACACACAAGGAATGACTATAGCATTTCGAGCAAATGGCTCGCTTGAGATTTCGAAACAATTTAAATTTATAATAAATTCTATTTTTAGAACAAATTTATTTCGCGTGAGTCGAGAGCTAGCGACAGTCACTTTTGGCGGGAACTGTACTTGTATGCTTTGTACATTATGTTTTCGCAGGTACTTTGCAGTACAATGAAAAGCAGAAAATTTTATTTGTTCGTGTTCTCCAGAGATGATCTGAGGATTATCTTAGGAGGAAATGTTGTTTCAAAGGGCATTGACAATCAGCTAACGTTGGATGTGATAGCTTTGCTATATAAAGTCCAACTTGACTATTTTATAATCCTCCATGAGGTTTCACGGGGTTTACGGTCGACGGTCTGGATTTCAAAAATGGTTTTTTCACATGTGTTATGCTATGTATTGTGTGCAAGGCATCACGAATGATCTGCATATGGGTTTTTTCGGAAGGCTGAATACAACGATTAGGTTTAGAGTGCAGCACGAATATCTTATGTTTTTGGAGGTTTTCATTTCTAGGGTCAGTGAATCTTATTTTCATAATATAGTCTGGCATCAGTAGTTTGGTATTATGTTGTGTACAGGGCACTAAGAATGGCTTATAAATAGGTTTTTGGTAAACGCCGCATACGATGATTTGGTTATGTAGAGACCAGCACAAATCCCTGATACGCTATTAACTGTTTTCGATGCGTTTAAGGTCGATGAGGGAGTTATTTTGTTTTTCAATAAGCTTAGTGTTTTAAAGGTCTTAGGGTGCATATGCATAAAGCACAGCGCGTTGTAGGCAATTATACAAAATAATTTATGAATGAAACCACGCTCGCTTTGTTTCAGCCTCGCATGTGAGATACAGTACACACAAGGAATGACTATAGCATTTCGAGCAAATGGCTCGCTTGTGATTTCGAAACAATTTAAATTAATAATACTTTCTATTTTTAGAACAAATTTATTTCGCGCGAGTTGCGACAGTCATTTTTGGCGGGAACTGTACTAGTATGATTTGTACATTATGTTTTCGCAGGTACTTTGCAGTACAATGAAAAGCAGTAAATTTTATTTGTTTGTGTTCTCCAGAGGTGATCTAAGGATTATCTTAGGAGGAAATGTTGTTTCAAATGGCATTGACAATCAGCTAACGTAGCACTGTTACTAGTCATTTTCTGAAATTGCTGAACGTGACGCGTATTCTTCATTGTTTGCCTTCATAGATAAACAAATTGTAGGACGGCCAGGTACAAAGTTGCAAGCGCGGCTGTCGCATGTTCCAGATAATCATGTTCACAACGAGGAAGGAAGAGTCTCAAGTACACCAAGCTTGCGACGATGGTATGAACTTTGCTATAGCAATTTATTATTGTTGGGTATTAGCGTGTATGTAGACATTAATTCAGCAATAAAACATGATCCTTTTTGAGCTTTACGGTAAATATTAACGTGAGTATTATAGCGTAGCAGAGTATGTCTTGAAAACGGCCATCGCCGACAGGCAGTTACTCGCTGATAACAGCTACCAAACAACAGAAATTTAGCAAAATGTTGTTTTTGACTTACATATTACTGAATAAAATTGTTCAAGATAGGTTGTCTTGTTGCTAGGGAATAGTCGGAGCCGAAATTTACCGGCACCAGCAGCCAGAACCGTCCATTTAAACCGGAACCGGAATCTGGTCTTCGAAACACACACACACACATATATATATATATAAATATATATATATATATATATATATATATATATATAGAATAAAACAGATGAAAGACAAAATGAAGGCACTGGGGATTTAAAATGTGTTAAAAAATTTTACATTAAATTTAATATTGCGATGACATTATTGCATCTCTGGGACTCTGAAAAGGCTGAGGAAGTTAAAATATTTATTTATTGACGGAGGCAAGACGAGCCACCGAAGGTGGCGAGTCGCAGCCGGAGGCGTACATTTAACTTTATATATATCAATATACTAGACGCAAAATTTCAATTTTCTCTGTGACTTTTTTTTGTTTGTCACAGACAGGTCTGCAGGTTGAACGCCTGGGCCGATTTTAGAAATTTTTTTCTTCGTGTTGCATATTCTCTTGCGGAGTGCCCTTTCATTGAGCACTTTTTTCTACGAAAATTGCTTTGTACTCAAAATTAAGCAAATGTTGCTCAAACTTAGGGATTTTTGCCATTTTTTCAGCTTTTTCACCGCATCTCGACAACCGTTCGTGCTATTTCGGCGATTTTTTTACATAAAATGTATTTTCACGTTTTCTAAACAGCTGTATATAGCTGATTGACGTATTTCATCTCTTTCCTTAAAAATTAAGCAAATTCTCTTAAAATTGACTTAGGGAAACCTAAGTTCATCATATCTCGACAACCGTTCGTGCTATCTCGGTCATTTTTTGACATAACATGTACCTTCACGTTTTCTAAAAGACTGTATACGAGTGATCTACTTACCATTATAAATTATCTTAAAATTAAGCAAAGTCTCTTAAAAATGAGTGAAAAATTATTAAGTGTGTTATAACTTTTGAATGACTCGGCCGATTTGGACTAAATTTCATTGATGGGTACAACTTGATAGATGTATTGTCATTCTACTGTATAAATAACTAGACGTTTTCATGTCTTCCTCTTATTATTGTTACCAAAAATGTTAGAAATTCCACAAGCTGTATGCACTATTCACGCCGTTGTTAACCACCATGCCTCCGTCACCCACGTTTACGTGTTACTAGTATATATCAATATACTAGACGCAAAATTTCAATTTTCTCTGTGACTTTTTTTGTTTGTCACAGACAGGTCTGCAGGTTGAACGCCTGGGCCGATTTTAGAAATTTTTTTTCTTCGTGTTGCATATTCTCTTGCGGAGTGCCCTTTCATTGAGCACTTTTTTCTACGAAAATTTCTTTGTACTCAAAATTAAGCAAATGTTGCTCAAACTTAGGGATTTTTGCCATTTTTTCAGCTTTTTCACCGCATCTCGACAACCGTTCGTGCTATTTCGGCGATTTTTTTACATAAAATGTATTTTCACGTTTTCTAAACAGCTGTATATAGCTGATTGACGTATTTCATCTCTTTCCTTAAAAATTAAGCAAATTCTCTTAAAATTGACTTAGGGAAACGTAAGTTCATCATATCTCGACAACCGTTCGTGCTATCTCGGTCATTTTTTGACATAACATGTACCTTCACGTTTTCTAAAAGACTGTATACAAGTGATCTACTTACCTTTATAAATTCTCTTAAAATTACGCAGTCTCTTAAAAATGAGTGAAAAATTATTAAGTGTGTTATAACTTTTGAATGACTCGGCCGATTGTTAACCACCATGCCTCCGTCACCCACGTTTACGTGTTACTAGTCGATCAAGATGTTTTTTGGCCATCGGAAAAATGTCTCCTGCTGTACAACCGGCTTTTGTAAACTGCGTCAAACTGAACGTTCGTGTAACGCATGGAGCGTAAACTAGACAATTTCGCTCTGTCTCCAATCGCCTTATTTTACTAACGTTCCTCACATGTTATTCCGTGGGAAACAAAAATTATTAGTTTATATTGCCCTAAAAATATAAAAAGGTATACTATAATTTTCTGATCGTTGGTCAGAGACATTGCTCAGGTTAGCATTGGGCCACCAGTGCCTCTCAGTTAGATGATGATGATTTTCTTATCAGAATGCCACAGTTGGGAAAACTGTGATACCGAGTTTCGATACACACAGTTCGTTCTCAAGAACGCAGTTTCTGGCTGCTTTGCAGATAGATATGTTACTTTACTCCAATGTAGACTGATTACAAGGTTTACAATCCCACTGGCTGATGCGTCACGCAATTTATATTAGCCAAGCTTACAGCTAAGTACTTCAATAATCCATGTTCTATTATGTATATCAGGTTGGACCGATTCAATTCTAACATATACCGGATATTTATTACTGCGTGAGCTGCTACAAACATTGACCTAGCTATGCTTTGTTAACAAAGTCCTGCCGGGTAAAATGAAAAATATTGCTGCACTCAGAGCATTTATTGCTGAGCAGGTTAGATCCAAGTTGGTCATAGAATGTAAGACATGCCTGGAAATATTATCTAGGAAGAGTGAGGTACTGCTGGCATGATTCTTGAACATAGTAACATTGAAGGTACCGAAAGAGCTGACGAATTAGCACGTAGAGGCTCTGCTAGACGTCCAACAGAGCCAGAACAGACACTTCCATTTGCCAGGAAAGAAGTAACTATGATGCAGGGAATAACCGGAACCGGAACCAGGAACCGGAACCGTCCATTTAAACCGGAACCGGAACCTGGTCTTCGAAATTTATATATAGTAAAACAGATGATGGAAGAAATGAAGGTATAGTGGATTTAAAATGCATTAAAAATAACTTTTACATTAACCTTAATGTATTGCGATTGTATTATTGCCTTTCCGAAACTTTAAAGAGACTGAGGAAGCTAATAATGTTTATTTATCGATCAAATATGTCGGTTTTTGGACATTCTGAGCAAAAAATGTCTTCCACTATATATACACCATTGCGTATACTGCGTCAAATCGAATGTGCTTACAAAGCTTGGAGCGTAGAATACACACTTTCGCTCTGTCTCCAGGTGCCTCCCTTTACTACACATACGTTTGTTGCATGTTCTTCTGTAGGAAACTTAAAATTATTGGTTTATATGATTCTTAGATAAAATAATAGATAGAAGGTAATTTTCTCATCAGGGGTCAGAGACACTGTTTAGGCTAGCGTTAGACAAACAGTGCCCGTCAGTTAGATGATAATGATGATAACTTTCTAATCAGAATGCTATAAATGAGACACACTCGCACAGTTTCAATAAATACAGTTCATTGCCAAGGAATCTGCTTGCGTTGCAGATAACGTTACTTCAATTTCACTTGATTTACAAAGTTTAAAGCGCACCGGCTGGTGCTTGAAGCTATTTATGTTAGCCAAGCATAGTCTAAGTACTTCTACGTAAGCCATACTCTGTTACCGAGTTGGACCGGTATAATTCGAACGTGCCCCGCAGACTTCTGAATGTGTGAAATAGCTGCTACAAGCATCGACCTGGCTTTGATTTGTTAACAAACTCCTGCAGGTTATAATGAAAAATTCCAGTTCGAATTATGTGCCCTACTTACGTTTCACACGGCAAATTGGTTAGTTAATCTTTTCTTTTGCTTGGTTGTATATGAGCTTGATCATTGTATAATATATATTACATATGTTTGGATTACAGGATGAAGCAAAAAACGTGGAAATTTTTAAACCGGAATTCCGGTTCCGGTATGGTTTTTGCCCTTTGCCGGAACCGCAACCGGAACACGATTTTCGCCGGAACCGGAATTCCGGTTACTCCCTGTTATGATGATAAAGTCATGATTACATAGGAAGTTTATTACAAGATAGAGACGAGAGATAGTTTGTAAGCAAACGAAGAATATGGTTAGTATTCCAGATGACAGACGTGGTAGATTTCTCATAGATCTAACGAAGAATACTCTCAGGCAGTGTAAGCAATTAATGGGCACAGTTGGTTGAATTAACCACTTACATAAGGTAAAAATGATTGAAAAGAAAGAATGTGATTACTGTGGCGTTGACGATACATCTGAGCATCTTCTGTATAGCTGCTCTCGCTACACAGATACTAGGAAGAGAATACTTGGCAATAGAGTACTTAAAAAGGTAGCTTAAAAGATTGCGATATTAAGAAACTCTGCAAGTTTATTTTAAGCACAAGTCGTTCTACCTACTTCAGATAACACGAACACGTGACGTTCTGATAGTTTTATAATTGTTTACCGGCCTAATGCAATGGACATATCCTATCCTTGTCCCCGCATTTTTTATTATAGCACAGTAATTATCTATCTATCTAAAATGAAAAATTCTTACTGAAATTGTTTCCTAGTTATGTTTGACAGGTAATATGCTGAGTTAGTCTTTTTTGTATGGCTGTATTGGAACTTGATCAATGTGTATATATAACGAATGATAGGACCACAGATGAGTCAAAAATGTTTGCAATTTTTAAACCGGAGTTCTGGTTCTGGTATGGTTTTTATCTTTTGCCGGAACCAGAACCGGAATTTCGGTTACTCCCTGCCTGTTGCCTAGCTACAATACAGTAATAAAACGCAATGTTTATTGCAACAAGTACAACTCTAGAACTGATTGGCGGAATTTTTTAAATGTTTTACCATTCAATGCTATCATACAATGGCACGTACAGCTAAAATTATTTGCCTGTATCTTCTTTTGTTTGCTAGCAGGTATGTTAACTTATCTCCAGTAGTGATATCGACTAAATAAGCCCTTTATGAGACTACAACCTTGTCAAGACCCCATATTTTGCAGCAACACATTGTCGGTTCAGTTGCTGTTACTTGGGATTGCTTCGTACAATTTGGTTCGAACATACATAGCACATTCACAGTTGGATATAAAGCTTACAAAGTAGATCAGCAGTGATGTTTCTGGCAAGGAATTAGCGTATGCTTTTGTAAATTTAATGTAATTTTGCTGTAATGTTAGTTGGAAATGTAGCTTTTCAAACATATATTTACGGATGTGTCTTATGTGGAAATACGCTTGTAGTTGTTGACTTAAGTAATGGTTCCATTCTGTAAAACGGAATTATCGGGCCAAGCCATATATTTGAAAAAAATTACATATCTTTTATCACTTAGTTTTTCATTTAGTCGATTTATATGCCAGAAAATTTAATGCGGTTACTGCACGCTTCTACACCAATTATTATTGCTGGCTAAAATTAGGTAACTAATTGTACAATAAGTTTCGAATTTGTTGATAATTGAATATAGCAAACCAACGAATTTTCCTGTCTTACTTAGACGAGTATCACAAATATTTATAAATTAAGTGGCGTTTCTAATCCAGCAACCTCAGCGGAGCATCTTTTTTCACGTCACGCAAACCAATGCAGAATCGATAAATCCAACAAACACTTAAAATGCAGTTATGAATAGACACTTTTGTCATGCAGCAACACCACAGCATGCATTTATCTTCAAGTAACAAAACACTAGACTTGAGATATATATACGTACTTCATAGATACAGTACTCGCCAGAAATGAGTGTTCAGTTTCGAAGGAACGAATATCGAACAGATATCGAACATATTTTTTTATGTACGAACAAGTCTCGACCAAACTTCAAACTAATTTTAAAAAAGCGCGCTAAAAATTTTGCGCAGGTGTCGAGCAAAATTCGCCCACGTTTCGAGCAACCATCGGACGTACATCGCTCATTTCTGGCTAATATATTTCCTCTTGTAATTTAGCATTAATTTTTTTTATAATTATCTTAATTTTTAGACATAATGTTTGACTGATTTCAGCATGCGCAGAGTCCTACAAACCCGGTGTCGGTCGAGAAGCTTGTAATGATGGCTGCAAACACCAAACTCCGTTTACAAGTGGATCGCGTCATGTGAGCGATTTCCTCTTGTTGAATTATTTGTTCATGTGTTTTTCGATATTATGCTGTTGGTGCAAATTTATTTTAATTAAACATTTTCTGTGTGCTTTTTTGATTAACGGATATGTGATCGATCCTAACAGCCCAACTCCCAAAGAATTTACAAATAAACGCAAATCGATTGAGACTGTGTGTATTTTTCATATATTTTGTTATCATAACTTTTGTCATTGCACCTGGCGACTGCACTCCGGATGGACCATTACGTTCACTTTTCAGGATTTAAATTTTACTCGAATAGACTGTTACTAGTGAAACGATATTCGGATATCCGTTTACGATTTCGTATCTGGATATTGTCACCTACGTCGGGGTAGCAGGATATATTGACATTGCATCACACAACCAGTTGGAAAATTTAAGTTGTTGCTTTCAGGGTTGGAATATCTTTAGTTCTGGTTATTATCACCGACGTCGGTTTAGCAGGATATATTGACATTGGATCACACAACCAGTTGGAAAATTTAAGTTGTTGCTTTCAGGGTTGGAATGCCTTTAGTTCTGGTTATTATCACCGACGTTGGGGTAGCAGGATATATTGACATTGCATCACACAACCAGTTGGAAAATTTAAGTTGTTGCTGTCAGGGTTGGAATGTCTTTAGTTCTGGTTATTATCACCGACGTCGAAGTAGCAGGATATATTGACATTGGATCACACAACCAGTTGGAAAATTTAAGTTGTTGCTTTCAGGGTTGGAATGCCTTTAGTTCTGGTTATTATCACCGACGTCGGGGTAGCAGGATATATTGACATTGCATCACACAACCAGTTGGAAAATTTAAGTTGTTGCTTTCAGGGTTGGAATGCCTTTAGTTCTGGTTATTATCACCGACGTCTGGGTAGCAGGATATATTGACATTGCATCACACAACCAGTTGGAAAATTTAAGTTGTTGCTTTCAGGGTTGGAATATCTTTAGCTCTGGTTATCACCGACGTCGGGGTAGCAGGATATATTGACATTGCATCACACAACCAATTGGAAAATTTAAGTTGTTGCTTTCAGGGTTGGAATATCTTTAGTTCTGGTTATTATCACCGACGTCCGGGTAGTAGGTTATATTGACATTGCATCACACAACCAGTTGGAAAATTTAAGTTGTTGCTTTCAGGGTTGGAATGTCTTTAGTTCTGGTTATTGTCACCGACGTCGGGGTAGCAGGATATATTGACATTGCATCACACAAAATATTGAAAAATTTAAGTTGTAGATTTCAGGGTTGGAATGTCTTTAGTTCTAGTTATTATCACCGACGTCGGGGTAGCAGGATATATTGACATTGCATCACACAACCAGTTGGAAAATTTAGGTTGTTGCTTTCAGGGTTGGAATGTCTTTAGTTCTGGTTTTACATAAATAATGGTTTTGGGCGGTCGAAATTAGTTGACTATGAATTTGACCTATATATACTAAGGAGACAAACGACACTTCATTTGATTACCGGTCAGTTAGAATCCCAAAGTACTTCCATTTTCTAAACTGAACGGATTTCCGTTTTTGTAAAAGAATTTATGATACAGCATTACCATTGGGATTACAGAAGTCTGTTCATTTATGAAGTGGTGCTAAGATTTGTTTGCAATCGTAAAAACGGCTGGTGATTTATATGCTGCATTTTTAAACCTTTGTGCCATGGGAATGGCAAACCCACTGAAGCATTTATTAGGAAAATGTCAGGTTTATAGAACTGTATGCATACGCTTTTGTGTTTAGTGAAATGCCGAGGTAATGCCTCAGCGCCTAAGTTAGGCAAAGAAGAAATGCATCTATTGATCATCAATATGCCATCAGTTTTTAGATCATATAAATTTGCAAATTGACCAGGCTGGACAAAATTATGGACACTCGCCAAATGAGTTCATTTTCGAGGAATAATGAAATAGATATTGTCGGAACCGCAGAGACACTTATGATTTTAGGTTGCGTTGATGTTCCTAACGCGATGGTTTACAAGTACACAACAAAAGTAGTGTATTTCTCAAATTTTAATCATTGCGTTTTAATTAAGTATCAGCATTAACTGCACTCTTTATACCCATCTGATCCTTGAGCAGGGATGGTGTCACCGCAAGAACTTTTCAACTCTCAAAGAAACAATGACGCTCAGTCCATGTTTTGTTTTGACTTCTGTGCCTGGTGAAGTGACACCATGCTTGTTCTCCGAAGTAATACATTTAGATGCTTTTGCGTCAGTCACGCTTTGCCAGTGTATGGTTCCTCAATTTGATGAACTGACCATCGGTTGGGTTCAGATGAAGCGCTACCAAGAGCTCGCTCATCGTTTTATATTATTGATACGTATTGCACGAGGTGTGATAATTTGTCTCGGCTTGGCAGGTTTACCAACCCTCGCCCTGATTAAGTCAAGTGTGCGATCGAACCACGATTTTTTATAGCAATTCTTTCGATTAAACTGGCTAGTCAAGCTATCGAACATTTTTAGCTTAACGTTTTGCGTGCGAAAAGCTACTCGCCGTACCATCTACCATCGCACTTTAATCACACGGATTACCATCATTACTATATGTATTGATATGTTGCTATTGGTACGAATATGTACTGTGTGAGCTACGCTATATTTATTTCTTGATTTGATAGCATAGATTTCGTTGCGATATGAGGTCATAATTGCACGAGTTTTCTGTTCCCCGATGGCATCCTAAAAGAGACAAACAATCGATGTGTACTTTTCCATGTTCTCACCTCCTCGATCAATTTAAACAGACCATTTTTAGCATTCAACTTGCCTGAGCCGGCTGTTTGGCGTTGATTGATCTTTGGTGCCTCGCTATGTTCATACATATATCCCAATTTGTAACCGATGTGTTTATCGATAAACAATTGATACAAATTCTCTGACTCCCGCTCGGGTCGGCCCGTCGGCGAACCACGCTTAGACCCGTTGTCGAAATTTCACAAATCTCAGGGTGTTTCGCTGACCAATAAATAGTATGGCCTTAATAAAAAACTCAAATGCGAGAATTTCCAGATCCGCTATAGTTCGAGTTTGGGAAAGCGTCTTATTCATTTGGCAAATGTTTGAACATAGCGTCCGATGTTAAATTTCCAGGCACTGCCGGAACCTGGTGGGGTCAAAGTGGTTATAATTCTAAATGCCTAAAATGTTAACTGACCCCAGCGATGTATTTCCGTTAAACTCCCATGACAAGGAATAGTGCTATGGCACCTTGACCTGTGAGCAGGTCATAGCATCGACCTTCCTGGGAGACCTTTGAAGTCATACCACGTAGGCTACATGCGGATCCAATCGGACGGGACCAGAACACATCTCGTGGAGCCCTCTTACAGTATATACCTGTCAAAATGACTGCCGCTCGATCACGACTGACTCGAAATACGGCGGTCATTTCTGGTTCATACTGTAGCTTCTTGGATCCAGGCGTGCGAAATTCATCAAAATCAAAAACTTTTGTCCACCCTTGATACTCGTGGTCGTAAGTGCAAGACTTTTCTAATTTGAGCAGTGCAGTAGCATCCCGTTATTTTATTTGTTACATTTTTGCTGCTGAAAATTTTGAAATAATATTCTACAACTGCGTCAACTCCAGACACAACATATTACGCTCGTATATACAGATTAAAACATAATGAAAACGCGACACTGTCATTTTGCAATCGAAAAATCTTGACTGTATACGCTAAGCGCTTATAATGTATATTTTCAGTTTGAAGTAACCATAACAGACAAAAATGATCCGATGTACAAATATGCTAACGGAATGGTCAGTAATATGCTGAAAGGAATGGACTTTTTTCGGGACAAATTCGTCGGCGGATTTGGCAATTTAAGGTAAAGTATTATTTTTAAGCGTGTTGTAATGAAGCTACGTCCCTTTAATAATAATCACACCACATTAGTCTCAATGTATCTTCAGGCTGCGCTGCAGAGATAATGCTTAACTCCAACGTAAACTGGTTTACAGTCTACTAGATGGTGCTTTAGGAAATTTATGTTATACAACCTCGCAGCATAGTTAATACTCAGAATTATGTTGTAATCGTGTTCAAGTTTAACTGTTCCGGCCAAAATACATCTAAGATATCTATATGTTAAATCCTGTTAAATCGGCAACCGAAATTAAAACCATTTTCAGTTTTACCATATCTGCGCACACATGTTATCTTCGTTCCCGTATTACTGGTTGAAAAGGTTGAGTTGGAACATACAACGCAACTGCCGAACGGGTAAAACAACTACTAGAAGCAGCCACCTGACATTCTGTTAACATAACCTGAAGATGAACAGTTATACCTACAGGGTTAAGATGAAAAATTCTTCTGGAAGTATTTGTTTAACTTATTTTTACACGATAATTTCTTGACTTAAAGTTTTGTTTTGTGTGGTTGTATTGGAATTTGGTCAATGTATAAACCGTATGTTTGGACTACAAACGATGCAAAATTGTGAGAAAATTTAAACAATATTTTAAATCGGAATCCCGGTAAGCTATGGCTTTGCTATTCCTGGAACCGCAACCAGATCGCGTTTATCGCTTGAACCGAAACCGGTATTCCGATTACTCATTGGATCATGGCCTACATCTCAATATTTCCTATCGTGCTTTTTAATCAAGTTAGTTATATTTTGGTCAATTATAACATTTGCTGTGCTTTAAGTTAAAATATCTTGCGATGCAGGAAAAAACTAAAAAATCCAGAGCGTGAATTTCTGTGGTATAAATCGTAAATAGCGCACAAATTGTCCTACAGGGACTAGGTAGATTTTGACCATGATTTCCTATGAGCTCATATTTTCTTAAAAGCTTCAAACTCCTAAATTACTGTTTTCAGTCCAAATTTGGTACTCGGAGCTGGTTTTTGTTCAAGCTAGCTGGTACGCAGTGTTTGGGTTTAGCCAAGTCCACATATCTATGATATCTAGTTGGGCTCCGCGCCTTCAGCGTTCTCCCAAGGCCATATCCGACATACCACAAATTAACAGTTTTTATGTCAGTTAAACGCTTATAGTGCTAGATTTGTCACTTTCTTTTCGGTCACCAAAATATCGAAAACCAGACTAATGTGCCAACTCCTGTTACGTTTCATGTAAATTTTCAAGCAGTCGGTACAAAACGAAAACAAGTGACTAATAAACTCCTTAAGATTTTTACTTGGCACAAAATACAGAAATAACGAGTATCAACAAGCTACATAACATATAATTGGCAAGGGGCTCGCCAACTTCTAATCTGCATAAACTGGTTGGTGGTCTACTTGAGTTCGCTCTATTGCTTGATCGCAACTTGTTTGTGGGAAATAAACTTTTATTTTGTAATTTTATAGTTTATTTTTGCTCGCTCGTAATGTGACAGTCAATTATGGCGAGTACTATAATAAGTTCACTTTTATATTGAAACTAATTTTCTCAGCTGTATCTATTTGTTGATCCGGTTGGACTGTGCCTTGTGGATTTATTTTTTGATTCTAATGTTTTACCGGAATAAAAAGAGTCCATGTGAACAGACAATATTCACTTATATGCCGCATAAACAGGCCTTAATAATGGCGCAGGAGGTAACCGGAATTCCGATTCCGGCGAAAATCGTGTTTCGCTTGCGGTTCCGGCAAAATGCGATGTCGGAATTCCGGTATAAAAGCATTGTTTGAAATTTTACACCAGCTGTAGCCCAGACATAAATTATAACACTGTAATCAAGTTCCAATATAACAAAACCGAATAATAATTCAGCAAATTGCTTTGCGAAACAAAAGCAGGGCAGATAATTTCTAATCTTAACACAGTAGGAATTGTTCTTCAGCTTATGTTAACAAAACAAAGCCAGGTGGATGCTTGTAGCACCTGTGTTACTCATTCAAGTATTCAGATAACTGCGGTGTATATTCGAATTGAACCTTTTTAACCTGTTATGCATAACAGAATATGGATTGTTTAGCATTACTTAGGCCAATTTTTTTTAAATTTGAGCATTGCACCATAACAGAAATAATTTTGAGTGTTTCAAAATGCTGCAATTTTAGCTAACATAAATTGCCTCAGTATTAACCAGGGCGCTTGCAAATTTTGCAAATCAGTATACATTGGAGTAAAGTACCATATCTAAAACACAGCTAGAATCGGTTTATTGAAACAGTGCTAAATAGTATATCATAGCGGTTGCATGATCTCGTGGCACTCTGTTTAGAAAATATAACATGTCTTGAGTTATTTTCTATTAGAACGCGAGAAACCAATATTTCGAGTTTCCTGCACAATAACATAAAACAACCATAATGTCTAGTAAAGAGAGGCGATAGTAGACAGAGCAAAATTGTCTAGTTTACGCTATATGCGTTGAATGCACAATGGTTTTTATGCAGTTTACCTATGAAGAAGCACTAAATATTTGGGCAAGAACCAGATATTATATAGCCATGCGTACTGAATGACCAATATATAGTCACTTCATAACGGCCCGCATGCAATACTGGACCAAACAAATGAAGACCGACTACAGTTTGCAAATCGGGTTCGTCGACCGTTAAACGCATGATACATCTGAAAAGTTATAGTCGATATGGACTCTAAATCAATCTTATTTAGGGTGGTGAATAACCTAATACGCTGAAAAACACGCAGTAACATGCCGAATTTGAAACATCGTTATTTTTGACAAAGTGTGGACGCACCATATTCTCGCCCAGAACAAACCAGAGAGCGATCTCACGAAAAAGTGTTATTCAGCAAAAGTTTAGATTTCGATGAGCTGATTCTGAATGATGGTTTCCATTTTTCGATGCAAGATGTGTATCGGTGTCGTGGGATATGGGTTGCAAAACACTGGTACAAATATGGCCTGATGTAGCAAAAAACCATTAAAAACCTGCTTTTGCCATTTTAACCCGGAATATGGAGTCGGAGCTCTTACCGTTCAACTCAAGGGTATATCATCACTTTTGCTATTCAGTAAAAAAAATTGTCGACACCCTTCCTTCCGGTGATTAGTTACATATAAATAACATATACAGACAAGAAATTTTGAAGATCTTTTCCCCTATCGCGCTCAGCGAGACTTCGTTTCATTAATGATATTGATAATATTATAGACACCATAGCCGAATAAATTATATTGATGTTGATTAACCCAATGATCTTAATGCAGAATATAGTTAGCAGTTTCGTTATCCATATGTCGAATTCACTTATTTCATTTTAAATTTCAGTACTCGCCATAAGTTATTTGCGCGTTTCGAAAGAACCGTCGAGCAGAAATTAAACAATATCTGAGAACAAATTATTTCAAAATTTCGAACATGTATCACGCAAACTTTTAAATTTTCGAACAAACAACACTCATTCCTGGGAAGTGCTATATATGTTATTCTTTAATGTTGTGTATCACAAGTCGTGAATCCTATATTATGTGATGCATCTCTCTGGTAATACATACATAAATAGCAGGGAATAACCGGAACCGAAATTTACCGGAACCGGAACCAGTAACCGGAACCGTCCATTTAAACCGGATCCGGAACCGGAACCGGAACCTGGTCTTCGAAATTTATATATAGTAAAACAGATGATGGAAGAAATGAAGGTATAGTGGATTTAAAATGCATTAAAAATAACTTTTACATTAAACTTAATGTATTGCGATGGTATTATTGCCTTTCTGAAACTTTAAAGAGACTGAGGAAGCTAATAATGTTTATTTATCGATCAAATATGTCGGTTTTTGGACATTCAGAGCAAAAAATGCCTTCCACTATACACCACTGCGTATACTGCGTCAAATCGAATGTGCTTACAAAGCTTGGAGCGTAGAATACACACTTTCGATCTGTCTCCAGTCGCCTCCCTTTACTACACATACGTTTGTTGCATGTTCTTCTGTAGCAAACTTAAAATGATTGGTTTATATGATTCTAAGATAAAATAATAGATAGAAGGTAATTTTCTGATCAGTGTTCGGAGACACTGTTTAGGCTAGCGTTGGACAAACAGTGCCCGTCAGTTAGATGATAATGATGATAACTTTCTAATCAGAATGCTATAGATGAGACACACTGTGATGCTGCTCGCACAGTTTCAATAAATACAGTTCATTGCCAAGGAAGCAGTTTCTGCTTGCGTTGCAGATAACGTTACTTCAGTTTCACCTGATTTACAAACTTTAAAGCGCACCGGCTGGTGCTTGACACAATTTATGTTAGCCAAGCATAGGCTAAGTACTTCTGCGTAAGCCACACTCTGTTACCGAGTTGGACCGGTTTAATTCAAATGTATCCCACAGACTTCTGGATGTGTAAAATAGCTGCTACAAGCATCGACCTGGCTTTGATTTAACAAACTCCTGCAGGTAATTATGAAAAATTCCTGCTAAAATTATGTGCCCTACTTACGTTTCACACGGCAAATTGGTTAGTTAATCTTTTCTTTGGCTCGGTTGTATTGGAGTTTGATCATTGTATAATATATATTACATATGTTTGGATCACAGATGAAGCAAAAATGTGAAAAATTTCAAACATTTTTAAACCGGAATTCCGGTTCCGGTATGGTTTTTGCCCTTTGCCGGAACCGCAACCGGAACACGATTTTCGCCGGAACCGGAACCGGAATTCCGGTTACTCCCTGATAAATAGGCGTAAATCTATGTTGCTCCTGGGTCAGGACCCTACCAAGATTTGAACGGCAGGTTTCACAGTACTGGCAGACCCCCTTGATAATAGGAAATGTTCATAATTTAATCTCTCGGATAATCTCGCCAGTGCTAAATTCACATTCGAAGTTATTTTTAATACGCACAGAGAAGCTTTTTATTTAATGTATTTCGCATTCTTAAAATTGCAGAATAGTAACTTGCTTAAGCAGTAGACAGCAAGTAAAGTTAAAAATGCAGAGGGCTGAGAAATTTAGTTGTATTCAACTCGTGCTTAAGTCTTCAAATCTTTGCTTGAGTTCGGCTCTACACCAAAACTTCTGGCGGATTCATGCCATTGCCTATATAGGATCTTGCCGGAATTCCTGTTTCCGAATTTAAGACCAGACATGGCAATCAAACTTTTTGGTCAAATTAATATTTGTTATTTCCTACGGTACGCCCAGCGACAACAAATACTACAAAATCCTTTTTTGTCATGCATACTATGTGAATCATTACGAAAACATAAAATATTGCAGTATTTTTTGCGGTATAAAGAAACATTATTCAACTAAGATGTTGGAATTTGGTTATTCCTTGTAGAAAAATGATGGGCTTCGGAAGCGACGATTTTGACTCCGAATTCCGACAAATGGAGAAAACGATGGACGCAATGATCGACCGTCAGCGGTCGATGATGAGCCGGCATCGCAGCATCCTTGACGACTGGAACTTGTTAGTTATAGTCTGCGGACTCGATGTACGATCAGACGGTTTGAGCTTGGTTGTCTTCACGCCGGGTCTTATATATCACTTCTAATCATTATGATGGGTCGGTTATTGACGCATAAATATATAGATTCCAATAAATAAATGATGCAACCCCTGGATGTACACAATTTATGCTTTTTTTGGTTCCGTTCACCTTTTCGCGGACTTGTAGTGCTTGAATCGATTTTGAGTGCACAAAAGTTTTATGTTATCGTAACCTTAGTCTAGGTTTTGGTTTTGTTTTCGACTGGGTTTCCGATCATCATTTTTGTGTATTTCCGAAGAAAAAAACTGCATTAAATTTTCGGCTATTAAAAAAATTGTTATTTTACAAAGTTCTATTGCCGCGTTTATTTTTTCGAAAGTATTAGGCGCGAAACGATATATAATTAGATGAAAAATGCGGATTTTACCCCCCCCCCCCCCGCCGGCGGAGGTCGGCGGTTGGTGAGTCGTGTGTTGGTTGAATGTATGTACATAGGTGCGCAGGCACACATATATATTGGTATACATGTCTACTTCACACACATATATATATATATATGAATACATACACATATAGCTTTAATTTTCGTTGATTTGATAAGCTGAAATATTAAGTTGTCTCTGTTAAAATTAACTCTTTTTAATAAAACAAAACAGAAACGTTACGTCAGTTATACAACTCAGCCTCATTTAATATGCATAAAACTCAGAATATTTAATTACTTGACGCTCAATAAGTATGCAAACACCATATGCCAAGATATCTCATTAGCTATGCACAAAAATCAGAATATTTAATTAGGTGAGTCTCATCCAATATGCAAGCACCTTAGTTTATTTTTAGCCTGCAGTTTGGTTTTAAATAAGGTTTCATTTGACTCGTCGCGTTATCATGGATGGTCGTATTTATAGCTCTCTGTTTTATTGTACTCTTAACCAAACTAATAATAAATGATACGTAGTGGTATATTTCACCGACTTCCTAACCAGAGGTGTAGGCAGAAATTTGTTTTAGGGGGAGTCAACTAAATGACCAAACAATTTTTGGGACCTATGTGTACGAAATTCTAAATCTTTCATTCCCTGCATCCCTGTTTTCAACATGGTGGAACTTTGTATGGTGTTTATATCAGTACTAATTGGGAATATGGTCATCACTGTGGATAGCAAACATACTCATTACAGTGCTATGCGTATTCCATTTTAAAACACATACCTAAAGGCAATATATTATTTTCGATCAGCAAATACTCTTGTCGGGGTAGTATATTTTTTCTACTAGAAGACACATCCGTAAGGGTTGTATATTATTTGCGACCAGCAAACACTGCCATCGGGGTAATACATTATTTCCAACCAGGAAACACTCTCGTCGGAGTAATACATTATTTTCGACTAGAAAACACATTCGTAAGGACGTAGTAGTGTTTTCGACATTTTAACACACCCGTAACGGTGTAATACTATTTTCGGGTATTTAAACACACCCGTAAGGCCATGATAGTGTTTTCGACATTTTAACACACCCGTAAGAGCGTGGTAGTGTTTTCGACATTTTAACACACCCGTAAGAGCGTGGTAGTGTTTTCGACATTTTAACACACCCATAAGGGCATGATAGTGTTTTCGACATTCTAACACACCCGTATTGGACAAAAATATAAATTTTGCAAAATAATTACCGAAACTAATCTATGTCTGAGTTTGGTGAATAGTGTGATTAACCGCTTGTCCCCAACTAACTTATCCATTAAATCCTCTAATATAACAAGTGTATGCACTGGGGTTTCTGTTTCTTCGAGTAAAAAATTTGGAAAGTGTGGAAGTAGCTTGAGTTTTGGTATTCTCAAATTCTACCAATTTCGATTCTGGTATGTTATAACAATAAAAAATTCTCTCAAACGGTTGAACATGAAGAGTCTCGCAAATTCGTAGTAGATAGGAAATGGCGGTTTTACGCCACCCTCCCTACTCCCAGTTTCTGAAGTCAAGTTGGTTTTCCCCTCCACATCCGTGGAGGTGGAGATTGGTGATAATTATGGTTTAAATTATGCCCGGGTGGCCTTAATCGTTTCGGTCGTAGACAAACGTGTACACAGCATATTTTCTTATGTGCGTGTACTATTAATATTATAGCATAAACATATTTAATTATATATATATTCAAGGTATAGCTGTGACATAAGCATTGTCTGTTTTCTCTTGACGCACATATATACCATATCTATGCTTCTATATTTTTCTAATCAATTATTAAACATACATATTCGTTGTAGTGCTTTGAAAATTCAATAAAAATTAAAATAAGATGTATTATAAAACAATATCGCTACGCTTGCAATCACATCCATACAAGAAGTTCCAGTAGTTATGCTGAATAGAACCACAAATAATAAATTTATTAATTATTAATAGTCTATTGCAAAATATAAAGCAACCTCGTACTTTGTGGGGTATAGAACTCGTTGGTTTAACGAGAAAGGTATATAAATAGTGAACACAACAAATCTGCGATCATTCTGTTTATTTCCACCTACGGATAATGTTGTATTTTGTGGCTTTATTTGAGTTTTGTTTTTAATGTTTATTATTTTCAAACAAAGATGTGTGCAAAAACTCTTCCAAACAGAAGTGTGTATAATTAGCTGTATTTGGGGTGATTAGATTTTTTAAATTCAATGGTCATTGATAAAATGACTTAAAATTTTAGCTGTAGTATTAGTTAAAATTGGTATAAGAAGCTAATAACGCCGTAACGAAGAATCTCATGGATTTATAATGGTAGAAAATGGGTTTTTAAATATATAGTTAATATATAGCTAATAATATATAAGTTTTATTTCAATAACTTCAACTAGCAGTCATAGAGCAACAAAAATTTATAATTATAGGTTTTGAACTACGTTGATTTCATTTATTGTACTTAAAATAAGCTAGGTTACATAGTTAATTCGTTGTAATTACATAGCTAATAATTATGTTATACTAGAATAATTTTTAACTAATACTCATAAAGTAACAAAAAGTATATAACTATAGGTATTTCGTTAATGCTGAATTTATTATAATGCTTAAAATAAACGGAGTTATATTGCTAATAAGATGTGGTTACATAGCTAATAATTTATAATTACATAGCTAATAACTTTCCAACCAATAGTAGCAAAGCAGTATAAATTTATATCTATAGGTTTTCTGATACGCTGAATTCATTTTTGCTACTTAAATAAAGTTAGGTTATATAGCTAACAACCTGTAATTACATAACTAATAACTTTTCAACCAATAGTCATAAAGTAATAAAAATTTACAACTATAGGTTTCTACCTACGCTGATTTTATTATTTTGTTTTCAATAAGATACGTGATATAGCTAATAAGTTGTAATTACATAGCTAATAATTTTTCAACTAATGGTCATAAAGTAATAAAAATATTGGAGCACACTGAACTCATTTTTTCTACCAATATTATGTTAGGTTACATAGCTAATAGTTTATACGTTATATTGGAATAACATTTAACCAATAGTTGGAAGTTTGCAAAAGTTCACACCTATAGGTTTTCTGATACGCTGATTCTATAGTTTTCATTTAAATTATGCTAGGTTCATAGCTAATTACATATCTAATAATTTATAAGTTATATTTTAATAACTTTTTTATTAATAGTCGTAAAGTAATAAATTACATAGGTTTTCGAGTAGGCTCATTTGATTTTTGCTACTTAAATTAAGCTAAGTTACATAGCTAAT
>JASANE010025382.1:0-54362 GCA_030248225.1 Trileptium ribeirensis | reverse complement strand
AGGAACTCCGCACCCCGAATTTTCTCTTGCCCCGAGGGTTAGGCTCAGTGCAAAAGAGCGTTGCCGCCCTCTGGTCCTGGTGTTCCTGGGCAGGACCCCCGTGGGAATTCGGCCAACATTAGCCACAGTGGATGATATAGGTCCCCCCGGGTGTGGTGTCCCGTTCGTCCAGTGAAGGGGAAAATGGGCCACCCCCATACACCCACTTAGTGTCGAGCCCCCTCAACAACCACGGTGCTTAGCAAACGGTACCTGCACAACCCGCGTTCCGCTGTTTGTATCTGTCTATATCGTACCGTGACTTTGTTTTATGATTAAAACCGGTTTGGTGTTTTAGTTAGGTAAGTTCTGGTACCGGAGTGTTCCGAATAATTTCGCAATCGGGGAGGTTTCTTAAAGTGTACAATGGTAACTATCGGAGTTGACTTACGATGTAAGAAAATACAATGGGCTTAAGTGGGTAGCGATACGGGCTTGTCGTAATGCTAGCGTGTTATAGCCTAGCCAGGACTTAACCCGACTCGGCTAAAATCAAAAGAAGAAAGCGCAAGCCAAGTATAGTGAGCATAACAAAAACCAATTAATGGGTGCGGTGCCGAAAGTTTCACAAACGCTACGAATGGTCCTCCATTCTATTAGACGCACGAGGTCCGCTACTTGGTTTGTAGTAGTGAGGAATATGGTTCTTGATTTAGGTATATGTATCGAAATGTTGAAAATAATCAAAAGGCCTCCTTCGGCTCAAAGAGGCAACTACAACCCAAATTTCAATGTTTATTAGCAAGATGGACGCTACGAATAAGATAATTAAAGCAATGACACAATGTAGATAAGTGCGTGAATGAATGAACAAAAATCATACAGATGTATAATATTTACATGGTTACCCAAATTGCATACTGACAGATTTTCGCTTCCCCAAAACATAGCGCAGATAGTAGACCAACGCCATATCGGCTACGATACTCGAGCTTAAGGTAGACGAACCCATGCGTGAATCCGCGAAGAACTCTGGCACTTGTTGATTGCGTTGTTTTAGCCCATGCGTTGATCCGACAGTTTAAATTAGAAGCCCGGTTCGAACAGAGATATAGATTTTAACCCCCACTTCTCCAGCGGGCCTGGGGCGCCTGGCATGAAGTAGAGTGCGGAAGCTCCTACAGATTAGCGTAGTATTGCGCTTCAGCAGGCACAAGCCCTAGGTGATGAAATCGCCGGAACACTGAAGAAATTCTACCCCGCCGAGTTGTGTCGACGTGCGAAAGTATATGTTTGTATGATCAATCAAAAATCATTTCACCAGGTCAAGTAATCGAGTCCGCACGTTTGTACCACGGAAACGGTTGCGAAACCGAGGGAATAAAATTTAGGCATAAATTTTGACGTGGAGAAATAAGTATGGTTCAAACGAATGTAAGTGCTGAGCTTGAAGTTTTGCGATTGCCAACAAAACAAATTCCGTGTCTCCGACACCCCAAAATTAAATGCAGAATACTAACATCAACTCGAGCTATAAACATAACAGGTTACTGATAACTGAATAATTGCAAAAAGGTAACATGTGCTATAGTACAAATGGTGCAACCGAGCGCCAAATTTCGCCACTATTCATCAGACAACCGACACATTCAAAAGCCAGATGACGACCGTACACTCCGTGCTAGAGTGCAGGCCGGGGAGCCCAGTACGGCTAATTATTTTAGAGAATGAAAAAAGGACTTTAGCTGAAAACAAGTAAAAGGTACGCTCCTGCGGCAAGGAGAGGAAAAGCAAGCACTTTAGCGGACTCCGAGCGGCAGTTAAACCTAAGCTGCCATAGCGAATGCGTGATAGGCAAACGCGCGACCGGTGCAGAAATGCACGAACCACTACGAAACTACAAGCACGAAATAGTGAGAGCCACACTGCCACTCGGCGCCAACGTATAAAACTAAACCGCAAAATTGAAACTGGAAGGAATGAGATAACAGAAAACTCCCGTCGGATAAAACCGACCTAAATCTGTGAAAGTCGAAACGTACTGAGCCCCCAGATGCGACAAAACACCGCGTTTTATACTCTGAACAACGAGCGTTATCAGTGATCGATCATAAAGTCCAATCAGCAGAGCGAAAGAAAATTTACCGTAATACTAGAGCCAATTACCTTAAACTCTCGGATGATTAGAAACAGTTAGTACACAGAAAAACGAAAGAGTATTTCTTTGATCTCACGAGGTATTTATCACCGAGATAACGGGTCGTCAAAGAAAATTTACTAGCCAAGATAAGCTCGGACTTGGGAGCCAGAAAGTCCGACAAAAGTTAACTAAACGATGTGATTAAACGAAAAGGTTAACAACCTTGATAACGAGTAAGGTAGCGTCGCAACAGAGCCGAAAGTATAGTCAAAACAGGGCCATAAATTTTAAGTAAAGTTTAAACACGAAGAGATAACGCCATAAAATTCAAATACAAAAAGGCGTTACAGATGAACGTTCCCTATCACTGAAAATAGAGTTTTGGCCGAGGAGAAACAAAAGGTTTAGATGCGAGGTATAGTAATGAAAACGTGACCACGGGCAAACGAGCCTAGCCGATTGCGCCGCGGTATTCACACAAATGGCGGATGGTGATTTGCCTTATTTGCAGCCGACCACAATTTTCTTTGTTCACGTGAATAACTGACAAGCACATGGTACACAGGTCACTATTTAGCAACTTAGTAAATGTACACGGTTTATTTACAATGGTCAACGATTGTAATGCCAAAAGTTATAAATGCAATATAGTGCAACAAAACCCAAGCCGGATAGAAAATCGTATATTCACAGTCATGTTGACAACTGAACAAACAGTGGCTAGAGTGACCGTGCCGAGTAATCAAGCTATTGAACATAACACTGAGTGGTAATATATGTATATCGGTCCAAACACTAACGACCCGGGTAAGTCGAAAATACTAACAATAACAGCGACCCGTTTATAACAAAATTTACAATGATTAATAACATGATAAAAATACAATTCGCGCACACGCCCCTGATGTCGTAGTTATACTATATTACAAACACTTTATCGCTCAATGTGTCGTAAACATAATATTGCTGCAAACCGCGACGATCGTGGCGCCGACTCCCTATTGCGATAACGACACACAGTAAAAGACCACAATTAAATATACAATATGGTTGCAAGCTATTACGTCAAAATACTGCAGCAACCGCGAAACAATTAGAGAGAGTCGGCCAACACAAGTCGCTAGTAATAACGAACGCGACAACGCCGAAACACTGAAAGTAAAATGGAGGAAGCTGGTTGTGAGGGAGGCGGTTTGGCAACAAACCCGTCCCCCTCACAATGTAATACGTTGTCAAAGTAAAATTAAAAATGTGGATCACAGCATCAGATTAACAATTGTAGACTAATAAACTACAGATTTAATCGTAATACTGTGTCTGCATTTAACTAAAATAAAAAATGTAATATGTCGTCAAAGTAAAACTAAAAATGTGGATCACAGCATCAGATTAACAATTGTAGACTAATAAACTACCGATTTATTCGTAATACCGTGTTTGCATTTTACTAAAAGAAAAAATGTAATACGTTGTCAAAGTAAAATTAAAAATGTGGATCACAGCATCAGATTAACAATTGTAGACTAATAAACTACAGATTTAATCGTAATACTGTGTCTGCATTTAACTAAAATAAAAATGTAATATGTCGTCAAAGTAAAACTAAAAATGTGGATCACAGCATCAGATTAACAATTGTAGACTAATAAACTACCGATTTATTCGTAATACCGTGCCTGCATTTAACTAAAAGAAAAAATGTAATACGTCGTCAAAGTAAAACTAAAAATGTGGATCTGCAAGGAGCTGTTAAATGTGTACAGCCGTATAACGCGGGTTTGCTTGGTTGGGTGTTATCTTATTGAAACTTGATTAGGTTCTTTCTTACCTCAGGGCTTGGCATATGTTAGAGGTAAATAAACTATGTAACATTAAGAAATGTTTCACTGTAACCATAACCTTTGGTTTGTTACTCATTTATACGTAATTCAACTAAGCATCGACATAAAATAGGGTAAGCAGAATTTATTCCAGTTAGGGTCCACAGCGTCTGTTGTACCTATCTCTGGGACCAGGGTGACTTGTTCTCTGTGAAAACGTTACTGGATGCAAGGCCACGACCGCTGTGTATCTAGATGCGAATCCAGATCTGATACGAATTTTTAGTCAAAATAAAAAGTTGAATATAAGACAAACATATGAGATGAACGGACCTGTTTCTGTGGTATTTCTCAGCTGTAGTTTTCCCGAAAAAGCGTGTTAATGCAAAATAATTATTTTGAGACAGACGAACACAGGCATGTTATGGTTATAAATAAAAGAAATTATTGTGTGCTCTAATTATATTGTTTCTCGCTGTGCCAGTTCATATATATGAGTTTTTCTTATTGATATTATATATATGCGTTTGTGTTTCAGTATTGAAACTTCCCCAGTATATTTTCAAGCTTCTAGATCTTCTCAAAAAACTGGACTGTTCGTTGAATTCTGTTTTAAACCATTCAGTTTAAAATTTTAGTTTCGGTGAATATCGGTGTAGGTTCTTACGTCATTCACTGCTAACCTGTATCAATATGGCAATGATTGTAAAAACCTTTCGATTTTTCCAAACATTTGTGTAACGCGGTATTATTTTAAAGCAATAAATAAAAGTGATTTTTTGTGAAACTACGATACAGAATTTTGTAGACATCTAATTTTGATGGTGTTAAAAGTGCATTCAAGATGTCAAATTTTTAGCTCAATATTTGAACAAAATTCGAACAAAATTTTAAACTCTTCGGTAACAAAATATTATCGTAATAATAAAACAGCATTGGATAAACGTGCAATCAAATTTTGAAACATCGTGATTTTTCAATTTATAAGTAGCACCTAAAATATTGTTAAAAGTTTGAATAAAGTTTGAGCTTAATCGAACCACAGTCTAAATTTTGAGCAATCCCATACCGCATGAATTAATCTGTATTTCGTGCAATGTTGAAGAAACTTTTGCCGCAGCGGCACACTGGACTAAGATGGCTTGGTTGCGAACTTCGTACGCTAACTAATATGCTGTCTATGACCTGTTGCTCGGTTACTTAAGGAACTTCGCAAAGCCAACGAATAGCAACGCACGTACAAACGCACGCCACACGACAACTATATCGTTTCACAGTGTACGCTGTATCATATGTGAGACACTGTGCGGGAAACGGTTAATCAAGCGATATTCTAAATTCTGATTAAATATTTACGTCAAAGTTTAAGGGGAAACTTTGAACTTGAAAGGACACTTGTAACGTGTGAATCCACTTCTAAGGTTTTATATCTTAACACTTAAAATTTAACACAATACGTCGTTTAACCTCAGACACTCAGGAAATAAACTTTCAAAGTCCATACGTTTCTTGTACATGATGGATCAAACTGCATAACAAAATTATTAATCCGTAACAATACTATATTTCACAGTGTAGCACCCACTAAGCCAGAGTACATAGCGAACTAACAAACAACGTTTGTTGATCAGGACTTGCGGTGTAGTGGTAGTGTACTACTGATGCAGGCAAGTTCCGGATTCGATTCCGGAACAAACAAGGCTTGTTGATCAGGGCTTGCGGTGTAGTGATAGTGTACTACTCGTGTAGGCTAAAGGTCCGGATTCGATTCCGGAACAAACAACGCTTGTTGATCAGGGCTTGTGGTGTAGTGATAGTGTACTACTCATGGAGGCTAGAGGTCCGGATTCGATTCCGAAACAAACAACGCTTGTTGATCAGGGCTTGTGGTGTAGTGATAGTGTACTACTCATGTAGGCTAAAGGTCCTGATTCGATTCCGGAACGAACAACGCTTGTTGATCAAGGCTTGTGGTGTAGTGATAGTGTACTACTCATGCAGGCTAAAGGTCTGGATTCGATTCCGGCTGGCCCATCGTAAAGATCGATTGTGAATCTTTTCACCTGAGATGCAGAGCAGCGTATTAAAAATTATGCACTTGTTTTGATAAGCTAGGTATTTAATGATGTTGTCTTCAAAAAGAAAATGGACCACTCCTGCTGCTGATGCGCCGGTGGTTTTAAGCTCCGCAACTGTCAATTAATATTGCTGTCGCTATTTAGTACGCTGTATTAATGCCAAAAGTTCTCGAACTAATCGACAATGACTTGTCTTTATCGGTGTGTTCATACAAAGTTTATTTTGAAAAACTGATGTAGTCCCCAGGTTGTTGTGAAATAAATAAAATTGTGTTCGAGCGTTTGCAGGAGCCAACTTTTGAAAATCTATTATTTCATTGCAGAGTTGAAGGTGTGTTGTTGAAAGATTTACTTGTTTTTGCTTTGTTTAACTGCTGTTTGGAACGGCTGGTATTAGTTTTGCTATTCGAATGTTGTACTGTCAGCGAGCTTCGCAATATATATTTATTTGTTGTCACACCCGAATGATTCTGAGTGTTTGGCAACACACAAAACTTCTTTCAACTGCGAGATTAATACAAATAAATACCTGCCATTGCTAACTGTTGTAGCTAACGTCAATTTTCCCTACAACAATATTGATAAAGCTGTACAGTTCAAAGCGCTTTCAAAGGAGAGAAGCACTAATTTGTTTGGAATCGGGTGTGTGCTTTGCCAACAATTGCTTGAACAGTGCGACAAACTGTTGTTCACCGGAGAAGCTCTCATAGAGTAAATATTTGATTTTATATCTGTACACTCAGAGCCTTAACAGTAAACTATTATCAAAGTCGACACAGGTACACTGCTGTGCTATGGCAAACTGGCTAAAATCATTGTTATATTGAATAAATTATCCTGCGTACCCTAGCTGTGTTCACGACACTACGTATATATCGAATTCTCTTCTTCGTAGAAGAAGTGTGTTTGCTACCATAATTTTCGTATTCATACGATCTGGTGGACACGGTCAACCTGCCGTACGCATGGTTTACGCGACAACATTAATAAAACCCCCGGTTTTGACGATGCAAACAATTTAAACGTAAAAACTGAAATCGAGGCTTAAAATGATTATTTTCTTGTCATTAATCTTACAGTTAACAACCTGACGATATATGATATGATCATTCCCACGACCTCAAGAAGTTATGTAGTGACGGCGTCACCCTAACTAATTTAGATAGTATCCGGCATACCGTGATTTCTCGCGCAAACGTTAAAGTAACTATGCTATTCAAATTCAAAATAACTATGTAATGTGTAGTGCCATGTTTGGAAGGGTGTGTCTGTCACAGTCCGGGGTACATAAGTTCCAAAGGGTGGTGGTATCATTACGTGAATCCCACATAAGTATGGAACAAACAAAATTTACAGGTTCATAATTTTTACATTTTATTTATGTTCTCAACAATTTTTTCGATCATGAAGCTTCATTTTATGATGCCAAGGAGAGAATGATTACGCTATTCATCTGAACTTATCCAAATTTGTATTTGTTTACGGTACGCCACAGAATCAGTAAATGCATCAAATTCGTTTTCTGAGTACTAGGAAGCATTACAAATAATTGAAATTGCGTTGAACTTGCATGGCCTTGACTAGTTTAACAGGGGCAGAATACGAGCTGTCCAGGGCTCATGCATCTTAAACGGCACTGTTTATAACGTATTTGCCGCGGAAATATTCATTAGAATCTAATGTTGTTTACTGATTTGCGAATTTTCTACAGTGTAAACTAAAATATTAAAAATATAGAAATTTATTTATATAACTTACTTAAAATTGAAGACATCAATATTGGGTCTTCCAACAAGCGTAGCTTGGCATTCGCGATTCGATCGGTATAAATGTCTACTTACGTGGAATTTTAGTATCTAGTAGACTGTAGTTATCCGCTTTTTTCAATTTAGTGTTAATATTTATGGTAGATAACTACATATTATCGGTATCGTATTATTATTTTTACTAATGTAATACTTCATTTATACGGATTGGCGTTTAATAAATAGTACACTAGAGAAATTATGGTTTATTTGTTACTAAAATATCGCAAGCTACATAATCTATCATGCGATCCAGGTTACCCTAAGACCGAAACTATATTTCGCAACACTATCAACGTGATACATTGTGATTCAGTTATCGAGCCTCTTTCTTTGACCAATCCTTTGAGCAGATAGGATTTAATTGGTGAACACCAGTTAACTAAGTTTATCAAATTTATAGTATATTATTTTTTAGAACATATTGTAAATATAAAATCCAAGCAGAAATTGCTTGTATTTTTAAGTAATTCCCTGAAATATATGTGAATTTTAGATGAATGGCAACATACATTATTACATACGTTATTTATTTGATTCATTTAAACTAACCATGATATATAAACTTAATTTTGTTCTACATGGAAATTAGGCGGCTCGATAAAGGTATAGATATTGACGCGCTAACAACTATAAAACGGTTTGGTTTAGTTCAGTGTTTGTATTACTTAGTTTAAACTAATCATGACATATAAATTTAGTTTTGTTGAACATGGAAATTAGGCGGCTCGATAAAGGTACAGATATTCACGCGCTAACAACTATAAAATGGTGGGGTTTAGTCCAGCGTTTGTATTACTTTAGTTTTAAACTAATCATGACATATAAATTTACTTTTGTTGAACACGGAAATTTGGCGGCGCGATAAATGTATAGATATTGACGCGCTAACAACTATAAAACGGTGGGGTGTAGTCCAGCGTTTGTATTACTTAGTTTAAACTAATCACGACATATAAATTTAGTTTTGTTGAACACGGAAATTAGGCGGGCTCGATAAAGGTATAGATATTGACGCTCTAACAACTATAAAACGGTATGGTTTAGTCCAGTGTTTGTATTACTTAGTTTAAACTAATCATGACATATAAATTTACTTTTGTTGAACATGGAAATTAGGCGGTTCGACAAAGGTATAGATATTGACGCGCTAAGAACTATAGAATGGTGGGGTTTAGTCCAGCGTTTGTATTACTTAGTTTAAACTAATTATGACATATAAATTTACTTTTGTTGAACACGGAAATTAGGCGGGCTCGATAAAGCTATAGTTATTGACGCGCTAACAACTATAAAACGGTATGGTTTAGTCAAGTGTTTGTATTACTTAGTTTACACTAATCATGACATTTAAATTTACTTTTGTTGAACATGGAAATTAGGCGGCTCGACAAAGGTATAGATATTGACGCGCTAACAACTATAAACCGGTAAGATTTAGTCCAGTGTTTGTATTACTTAGTTTAAACTAATCATGACATATAAATTTAATTTAGTTGAACACGGAAATTAGGCGGCTCGATAAAGGTATAGATATTGACGCGCTAACAACTATAAACCGGTAAGATTTAGTCCAGTGTTTGTATTACTTAGTTTAAACTAATCATGACATATAAATTTAGTTTTGTTGAACATGGAAATTAGGCAGCTAGATAAAAGCATAAATATTGACGCTCTAACAACTATAAAGCTGTGGTGTTTAATCCAGATGTTTGTCTTATGCGATCTGTTTCGTTTGTCTCTTTTGGTTAGAGTATCATCGCACATTTCTAACTTCGTATTCACATTTCATAGTTTGCTTGCTCTCAATTTGCTCAGTTCTGCGTACATCGTGTTAACTCGTGATCGAAAATGTAACCGAAGAATACACTTCAAACGCCGTTGAAATGAAAACAACTAAATTGAAAATATATCTTGGTCTAAAACAACATAAACACAAAGTATAATAGCGAGAAAATAAGTGACTCAGTTATATATATTTGTATACATATATTTATACTTTACGAAATGGATCAGTTGTTTATATAGCGTCAGACTGATTCTAAGGTCCCGTATTCGAATCCATCATGGAATGGTTTATCCTTGCATTATTTCTTGGTCGGTAAAATAGGGGAATATACCTGTGAGAATCAACAATTGCATGTCGTCAAAAATTTAATGAAAAACCTTAGCTATAAATAAGCTAGTAGATACGGTATGGTCTGAAGTTTGAGAAAACAATGATCTGACGCGCTCAATACAGCGGAATTATCATTTTTTTACGTTGTTTATATATAATTTCACGTTTTGATTTAAAGCACACTTTGTATTCTATTGATATATGTAGTTATAAATATGTAGTATTTCCATTATGTACATTCTTATAAACTTGCTACGTAACCATACGTTACCCTGCTTTATCACGAATATATTAAGATTACATTATGTATTTATATATATTTCCCTATGTGTAACATCAATGTCGTCGTAGGAATATTGCCTGAATACATTTTATTCCGTTGATTGTCTACATTAGTTTGCTGGACTAAATTGTGTTTCAGTTTTTGAAATTATTGGTACCATGGCACAGTTGGAATATTAGTTAAATACATCATTTAGATCAATCAAATGCTTAGCAGCACTACAGTTGAAGCAAGAATAGCTAACTTTTGAACGTTTCAAATATGGAAAATGCATCGTAATGTATGGTTATTGTGCACGTATATGATAAAAGTGTTAAAAATAATTAAACGGAAGGGAGTAGCCGGAGTATCTGTTCAGGCAAAATTAGAGTTCAGAATATTACTTGCCTTAACCGAGATTTCGCTTTCTGTAATGCTGTTCAATTTCCACGTGCCGAATTTTGTACTAAAACATTTTCGTTTCGGACACAAAATCCGCTTCATTAAGTGCTGCACTATACTTAAAATAATTTGTACAGTTAACATCAACATTTCTGCAATATTTAACTTTATTTTCAGTTATGTTTGGATTGGTGCCTTTATTTTTAATTTAGTAGACTCTCTCAATCTCTATTAAAGCGCTCAAACGCCACGATGAGATAACGCTAATCAATCATATATCCTTGCCACACAGCCATTGACTATTTATTTTCTTTAATGAGTAAAAGTATTGCAGCAAAAACGAACTAATATAATCGTTGTAAATACCGATAAAATTAGTTTTTTTTCAGAATTCAGAGTTCTGCTATGATTTCGCCAACATTTCTGCAATATTTAACTTTATTTTCAGTTATGTTTGGATTGGTGCCTTTATTTTTAATTTAGTAGACTCTTTTCTCAACCTCTATTAAAGCGCTCAAACGCCACGATGAGATAACGCTAATCAAGCAACTATATCCTTGCCACACAGCCATTGACTATTTATTTTCTTTAATGAGTAAAAGCATTGCAGCAAAAACGAACTAATATAATCGTTTTAAATACCGATAAAATTAGTTTTTTTTCGGAATTCAGAGTTCTGCTATGATTTCGACAACATTTCTGCAATATTTAACTTTATTTTCAGTTATGTTTGGATTGGTGCCTTTATTTTTAATTTAGTAGACTCTCTCAATCTCTATGAAAGCGCTCAAACGCCACGATGAGATAACGCTAATCAATCATATATCCTTGCCACACAGCCATTGACTATTTATTTTCTTTAATGAGTAAAAGTATTGCAGCAAAAACGAACTAATATAATCGTTTTAAATACCGATAAAATTAGTTTTTTTCAGAATTCAGAGTTCTGCTATGATTTCGCCAACATTTCTGCAATATTTAACTTTATTTTCAGTTATGTTTGGATTGGTGCCTTTATTTTTAATTTAGTAGACTCTTTTCTCAACCTCTATTAAAGCGCTCAAACGCCACGATGAGATAACGCTAATCAATCAGCTATATCCTTGCCACACAGCCATTGACTATTTATTTTCTTTAATGAGTAAAAGTATTGCAGCAAAAATGAACTAATATAATCGTTTTAAATACCGATAAAATTAGTTTTTTTTCGGAATTCAGAGTTCTGCTATGATTTCGACAACATTTCTGCAATATTTAACTTTATTTTCAATTATGTTTGGATTGGTGCCTTTATTTTTAATTTAGTAGACTCTTTTCTCAACCTCTATTAAAGCGCTCAAACGCCACGATGAGATAACGCTAATCAATCAGCTATATCCTTGCCACACAGCCATTGACTATTTATTTTCTTTAATGAGTAAAAGTATTGCAGCAAAACGAACTAATATAATCGTTTTAAATACCGATAAAATTAGTTTTTTTTCGGAATTCAGAGTTCTGCTATGATTTCGACAACATTTCTGCAATATTTAAATTTATTTTCAGTTATGTTTGGATTGGTGCCTTTATTTTTAATTTAGTAGACTCTTTTCTCAACCTCTATTAAAGCGCTCAAACGCCACGATGAGATAACGCATTATCAATCAGCTATATCCTTGCCACACAGCCATTGACTATTTATTTTCTTTAATGAGTGAAAGAATTGCAGCAAAAAAGAACTAATATAATCGTTTTAAATACCGATAAAATTAGTTTTTTTTCAGAATTCAGAGTTCTGTTATGATTTCGCCAACACTTCTGCAATATTTAACTTTATTTTCAGTTATGTTTGGATTGGTGCCTTTATTTTTAATTTAGTAGACTCTTTTCTCAACCTCTATTAAAGCGCTCAAACGCCACGATGAGATAACGCATTATCAATCAGCTATATCCTTGCCATACAGCCTTTGACTATTTATTTTCTTTAATGAGTAAAAGAATTGCAGCGAAAAAGAACTAATATAATAAAATACCGATAAAATTCATTTTTTTAGAATTCAGGGTTCTGCTATGATTTCGCCAGCATGCAGCAAGGTAGGTATTTAGCCCATATAATAACTATTTCAGTACCAAAGAGTTATAAATGTTTAACTTCTACTGACAATAATGTCTTATACTATAAATGGCCCTATATCTGAGTTACAGTTACAGTCAAAAGGGTTGGTAGCAGTAAGTTTATCGGCTAGAAATTTGAATCTAGCTAGCCTATCTGATTAATTTTTTAAACATTAAAGAAAATTTCTACAACAAGCATAATCGTGCGATATGATATCAGCACACTACATCCAACAGTATTGCCGGTGTGCTTAAATAGATGATAACTAAAAGATGTTGAATGAGCAACATTACCCAATTGTACGATATGATATTAGCACACTACATCCAACAGTATTGCCGGTGTGCTTAAATAGATAACTAAAAGATGTTGAATGAACAACATTACCCAATCGTACGATATGATATTACTACACTACATCCAACAGTATTGCCGGTGTGCTTAAATAGGTGATAACTAAAAGATGTTGAATGAACAACATTACCCAATCTCAGGCAATACATCACTAACATACTCAAACACACACAGACTCTCTCTCTAGTTTTTACCAACACTTCCGGTTTCTAGGACGGCGTCATTCATGATTTATCATGGTCAGAGTTCGCAAGGGAATGAAATTTCAATTCCTATTTCCGTTCAATGCACTACCGAGTTTTGTAGCTAATATACGTATTGAGCATGAAATATTCGTGACAATATATTTAAGCTTATTGTATTAGCGACGCTGGATACATCTACAAGCCTAATGATAATCGTGCAAAAGTCAGACAACATTTCACCATCATGAATTTTTTATAGAGAATATTTAGACAGTGGATGTTGGCAATTTAAGCCTCTTTCTAACGACAAACTGTGCTGGTCACTTCGACAACAATCAAGCGGATGCTGAGAGGCGTATACTACATGCAGGCTGTATTATCCTTGGTATACTACGCCTAAGCTGAGGTTCTTATATGAGTTTTACACTAATCCCAATACTAAGTGCCGGAACACCCTACACTGAGCTGCTATTTTTAAAGATGTAACACAGCGCACCTCACCTCAACTGGGGCCATCACTACCATTCGAGCATAGCTTGACAGTGATCCATAACGTAAATATAACATACATAGCAAGGCCGGTCCTAGTCTGTAAATGGTTCTATTAAACTCTTCTACATATTACACAAGACACCGTACGATTGAGCAGGAAATAGAATGTAATTTTCTAATAATCTCTTTCATAAGAAATGCATCAAATCTGTATGTTAAATTTACAGAGGAATCTAGCTTCGTAACGTTGTCTTTAAAATTTTCCAAGTCATAAAAGCAAATCGGTTCAGGAACCACCGACATAAATACACTAAATAGGAAAAACGCGGATTCAGGCCTAGTCGAAGCAGTGTCGATCAAATCATCAGTCTACGGCTACTGCTTGGAAATTTACGCGAGCTCCATATGCCGGTCGTTGTGCCCTTCGCCGCTTATAAAGCACCTTTCAATACAGTTCGTCGATCATACGCGATTAAAAGATCACGCAAAGCCATGCCCATATAGTGCAGGTCAGGATGGTGCAAGTATTGTTCGAACCATCATTCTGCGCGGTTCCAATCAATGCTACACCGTCAAAGCCATTCTAGAATTCCCTATTCTGTCCCCACCTAAATCGACATCGCAGTCGACTGATTAATTGGAAAAATCTACGATCGCGTGACGACGTCGTGTGCGACGACTCAGTCGGGCGATTCACTGACGAAAATTATGCAAATGACATCACCATGATATCCACCTGACATGACGAAAGGCAATCCATGCTCGATAGAATAAATGCAGCTAGAAAACAAGTCGGCCCGATAATCAGCCGTGAAAGGGCAAGAATCATGTCATTCTGAGCAGCCAATATCAAAAACATTTTAATTAACAACATGAACCTAGAGAATGTAGCTGATTTTCTCTAGCTTGTAAGAAAATTTACTACTGTCGAATCATAAGCTAGTGAGATATACTGCCGTGTGCCAAAGCCAGGCCTGTCTTCAGTGGTATGAAATCACTCGGAAAATCCAGCGTTGTGTCACTGCCGTTGTGGCACAGCCAGGCCTGCCTTCAGTGGTATGAAACCACTCTGAAAATCCAGCGTTGTGTCACTGCCGTTGTGCCAAAGCCAGGCCTGCCTTCAGTGGTATGAAACCACTCTGAAAATCCAGTGTTGTGTCACTGCCGTTGTGCCAAAGCCAGGCTTGCCTTCAGTTGTATGAAACCACTCTGAAAATCCAGCGTTGTGTCACTGCCGTTGTGCCAAAGCCAGGCCTGCCTTCAGCGGCATGAAACCACTCTGAAAATCCAGCGTTGTGTCACTGCCGTTGTGCCAAAGCCAGGCCTGCCTTCAGTGGTATGAAACCACTCTGAAAATCCAGCGTTGTGTCACTGCCGTTGTGCCAAAACCAGGCCTGCCTTCAGTGGTATGAAACCACTCTGAAAATCCAGCGTTGTGTCACTGCCGTTGTGCCAAAGCCAGGCCTGCCTTCAGTGGTATGAAACCACTCTGAAAATCCAGCGTTGCGTTACTGTCCAGGAAACAACAAATTTATAAGTTTGCGTCCGACCTGTATACGCAAGATGTACTTAGAAAGTTAGAGGTGCCTGCCCAAACTCAACGTGTCTGAAAACATTTACGGCCGCAGGATACACGCCGTGTCAAAGGCTGATCACTTGCCCAATCACGAACTTGCGCGTCGAAATCATCATGCATTGCGCCGCTCAAACGCATGATACAACAGGCGAAAATGCTGTTTCATATTTCTGTTGAAAAATATTTCTGTTTTAATCGAAAAATGTAGATGTCCATTTACTGTTATTTGTGTCTAAAGTAGTTAATTAAGACACATATAAACAGCGTGCTAGTATTAGATATATCTACTTATCGCCTTTAATAATAAGTTTACATATTAGCAAAATGATATACGATAAACAAACGTTCATATGTATAATGATAAGTCATACCGTTACCCTCCACTAAACAGCAAATGAATGATAATGATATCTTTATATAATACTCTCATTAAACTGTTCGGTTTGTTTACCTTCAGATCGATATTATATATATACCTAGCATAGAACAATACATTTGGGTCATCAAATATATTAAATCTAAAAAGTGAATGCTATCATGATAAGCATTTAATTACGTTCGAGGACAGGTCTAATCATGTCCAAAAAAAGTTTAACTATTCCCAACGCGATGTAGCCTTAATTTTTTGTTCTATAAATTTTAGCCTTGTACAACGTCATTGGGTTTCTTTTACGGCTTAGATTTGATATATAGGGCTAGACAATTATTCACGAAGCTTACACTTTTCGAGAAGGCACAGACCTGTACGCTCAACACAACACCGTGCTCGAAATATCTAAGCAGCTGGTTGGTTGGAAAGGGTAACAAGTTAATAAGTATGACAAATTATATAAGCGAACTCAGTGTTTTTAATGTTTAAAACAGCCAGGTAAAAAACACAGGTAATAGCTGAAATAAATATAAGGTTCCAACAGCTAAAGACAATTGAGAGCTCAAGCATGAAGTGGGTAGTTATGCCTTTTAGTATTACGGTTTAGTAAAGTTAAAATGCTAAGGCTCCAATTTTATTAAAAACGAGCGATAACAGACTAGTTGACTTCTACTACAATAAGACTCAACTGCTTCCCAGTTCGCTAATGATATTACAAACTTGCTGCATTCTGACTATTATATATTCTGTAAAATTCTTGCGCTTTTGCGAAAAAGATGCGTTATAAATGCCACTATCATTGTTACAAGACGGAAAATATTGCTGTGAAACAAGATTTTGTTGAAGTCATATGTAATACGGTACGTTACTCAGAACGTGGTGTTACACTGTTGAGATTTTTATGACAAATTTTCTGTATTAACGTGGATTTTTAACGTAGGCCCGTACACTCATATAAGTACAATGATTTATGGCGACTTATCTATGACTTTATCTCAAATGTTACATGATTCTCCGTGCCAGATATTCCACTCACATTTTAAAACATCACAACATGAATAACGAGTTTCAAACCAGTTGCATATATCCAGTCAAAATTTTTTCGTTTAATTATAATGCAGCGTCACATCCTAAACCGGTTATGTCATAAACCACAGCAATATTACAAGACAATAACTCCTAAAGCGGTTATATTATATATCACAACAATATTACAAGGTTCCAGCCTACCAATGCTACGTGTAAAAACATGGATTTTAAATTTCTTGAAATGTCACAATCATTCCTGTGTTTTATAATGTGAGCTATATAAATTTGCGTAGAAAAATTGACTAACGGTGGACATTCCGTTCGGTTTTGCAGTCACAATACAGTGTTAAGTGAATTGCAGATACTGAGTTTAAGCTAGCGGATTTGGCACTGGAAGGAGGGGGGTCTGGGCGTTTCCGTACGCGTTAAAATATTGACATACGACACGAACGACAAAATGTTAAAAATAATTGTTATATAAAGATTAGTCGGAAAAAAATTTCAACAAAACCGCCATTTCAAAAATTTGTAATCCACCACGGTGACGTTGTGCATACTATAGAGCACTCTTGCCAATATAACTGAAAAAAACATGATGCATGGTTTCACTTATAAATTTAGATCAAGAAAGTCAACTAAAATAAATTACCAGTTTTTACATATTTTAAAACAAATATTTGGTTTTAAATTCCTAAACCTTTGTACGGTTTTTACTTGGTTAAAAATATGATGGAATAATAATCTTTGGTTTCTATACAAAGGCCAGTATGCCAAACTACCAACGTATCGCTGATTAGATGTAATTTTTTTCAAGTTACATCATGTTATATATTTGTTTGATTATCACATCCTGATATATATTTTCGTAATATTTTCATCAATAATTTCACCGCAGAATTGTTGGACCGTGTTCACATTGGTTGCAAATACGATCCAATAGAATCAATTTCCCAACTATATCAATGAATATAACAGTATGAATGTGTATTATTTCACACAACATATCATGTGGTTCGAATCCGATAAAATTGCGCATGTTCTTTCGGATTACATCAGACACAATATGAATACGGCCTTAGGATTTTTAGCAAGTTCAACAAGATAAACATGGACGGTATATGAATTTGAGAAATCATATAATTTTTGTGTATGACCTTCGAATGATTATACTTTTCACTTCCCTATTTATAACGTTATTAGAGGGTTTGAATTTTTAGCCTATACCAAGCTAACAATCTCTTCATGTTAAAAATGTTGTAGGTAAAGAAATTGTCGATTACGCTACGTGAATGCCTATTTTTCAAGTATCAAATCTGGAACGTGTGGTTGATTGGTTATTGAGAAATTGGCGTCTGATACACGTTCTATTTTATACACTTAAAAATTATTCTTTTCTAGTGTTTCGTGCTTATAGATTGAAAAGTTATAATTTAGCTGAAAAGAACCAAATTTTTAGTCTCTGGTTCGACTCGGCGCTTTCTGAGCCATGTCTGGCTCGATTCGGCACTTTCGATACAAAGCCAATATCACTCGGCTCTTAGGCTTCTAATAATTAAAGTTTGCTCCAATTGAAGATAGAACATAATAAAAAACTAACGAACTGATATATGGTATAGTTGCTTTTAGAACTACGCCTAAGAAGTTGTCGCGGCTCGTATTGCTGCTGACTGGGTCTGATATTTTATTAAACAGAAACTTTAAAATTATGTTTGTTTTATAACAGAGATTATAAGGCCCGACCACAACTTTTCTAATGCATTATACCTGGCTGGGCTCGACCCTTACTGAGGGATCTAGGGATCCGCCCAAGCTCGTCTATTCAGTTATCATGGCGTACTGGGCGCGGCTCTGACGTAGAGTCGAGCCGCGTCTAAAGTCGTAATTCTCACCTCATACGCAATAATAAGAGCATCTTTGAAAATTTATACATATATATGGCATATACACACCATGCAGGTCTGGATGTTTTCAAATGGCACACAGAAACGCATAGTTGAATATCTATCTTCGTTTTCAATACAACTATCAAACGTTGCTAATCGAATTAAATGGAAATTTTAATTAAATTTGGTCACAAACACCTGGAAATATCACGCTGCAATTCGAAACAGCACACAAAGTGAGCACTTTCCTTATATCTGTATATTATATATAGATACACATATATCTGTATACATATGTGCATTAATGCATGCATTTACATAGAAATGAACATATGTGTGTTTTTATTTATTTTATTACTGAGATAAGCAATACAAATATTCGTCCTACGTATTGTTAGATTCTTATTAGAAGGTTGAATGTTATTATGGTTCGGAACAATAGTATTTATATAAGTTGGCGACATGACAATCGAACAACGAATAGCCAGTGCCTTGATATGTTTGAAACAATTTGTAATAACAATTATATATATTATTAATGACAGTTGTTCCACGTTACGTTTTAGGACTTTCTCAATTGATATAAAATGCAGGGATATGACTGAGATTTTTTCCAAAAATATGTGTCGAAGATCAGTCGGCTTTGCGGCGGAGGGAATAAATTTTTTAAACTTTTAGAAACCCAAAATTCTCGCATTTTTCTTAAATTTTCCCAGTTTTAACCAATTTGCGATAACTTCTCACTAATTTCCATAATTTTCCGTTCGTCTTGGATGCTTGGTGAGATGGGGGAGGGGGCGTGGAGCTTGCAGGGGAGGGGTAGACTTGGTTTGTGGGGTAACTGCCTACCTTGTATTTCACCTATGTATTAATTGATGGCCTTCATATAAGCCGATGTTCATCAACCGCTACAACTTTCAAGACTGGAGACTCCAGCGGTTGGAGATATATGCAAATCCTTTCACTTACATGCTCCTGGCTTTAATTGTAAGCCCGATTCAATTTGTGTGACGTGCAGTGTTTGGACAACTTCAGCCGATGTCATGAAACGAGCCCCGACTGCATGATTGAAGCGTAGAGATTACGTACCTGCACAGTCGAGATATTTTATCTCGTACGCTAGATTCATCAATATCAACAACTGTCAGGAATTGTAGTACTTTTCAAAATCGGCAAATTATACATTACGTTGCTCCGGGCTTGCTTGGAAAATCCTGGGTCTAAATTAATTCATCATCGAAACAAAAACTTCGTGTGCGAAAACTTAATTTAATCTTATATATAACTGGTAATTTTCGAACGAAGTGGCCAATACTTACAAGAGCCCCTAATTAATTTTATACATTACAAATGTGTTGTGGATAATTAAAAATAATAGTTCACGATCAGGGCCGGTGTTAGAGCTTACTAGCGGAATCTCACAGCCGGGGGCCTCTTACAAAATTGTATCAAAAAGTCATACCATGCACTTACAATTTATTTCTACAACATAATGCAAGATTTTCATCCTATTAGAAGTGTATGAAAACAGAACTTTTTAAATAGTGTATAAGGTACTGTCATAATCATTGTAACATATGCACATAGAATGGCTTTAAGACACTTGTGTAAGACACTTGTGACACTTTAAGACACTTGTGTAAATCGATACACATGGAGTGTTGTGATTGAGCATATACACAGGAATCCAACGGCCACTAATTTCACATTGTAATATGCTTGGATGTAGAAAAATATAAATATAAATGTCGTAGGGGGTCCTCACATTTTTGGTGGGGGGCCCCTCACATCTGTAAAGCCAACCCTGTGTCCAACTATACTATCGATTTGTCTCCACGGAAGCTTTGTTGATATATGACGAAACTGATCGCTAAAACATTCAAAAGTTTGAAAAGATGATAGTTTATTCTGGAAAATTACAAACGACAGGTAGTCGTTTAGGTTAAAATTATTTAACATATTTCCTTCAAAAGTTGAAGTTCTATACTTGAATTTGAGAAAATTTGCAGTCCATTTAGTAAAAAATCCAAACTTTGCTACGTTTTCCTTTAAATATATTTCGAAGCCAAATACGCCTAAAAATTTATTATATTAGTAGGTATTTCCCAGGAAAATTAAGTGCTAACATATGATATTTTACTAAGGCAACATAACAGCGCGTAAGGTCAAAGTTTAAATGTTAGCAGTGTAAATATTGTCTGCGACAAAAAACAACTGGGCCCTCAAAAATGCTCCACTAAGCTATGAAGCTTTATGTGAAATGTTTTCCTTTTTTCTAAATTCGTCGGCAAATGACGAAATTCTAGGTATATAATAAATATTATTGGTCATAACAACAAAATTAGATTGATGACAGCGATATTTTGGCAAGTCTTTCCAGTGTCGAAATGAAAAAGCTACATTCCATTGCTTTACAAAACGCAGATTTTGAACTGCGCCGAAGTCTGCTAGATGACATTTATCCTAAAAATGAGCAAATGTAATTTTGAGTAGAAACAAAGTCATAAGGGTCGTTCGACTGTTTGGGATTACAACGACGCGAAGTTATCGCGACGGTCTTGCAAAAAACCGCAATACGTAAGAAGTATATGAGACTCATTATTGCTCATCGCAGGGTAATAATTTTATTTTTTGATGTTTTGGAATTTTGATATTTTTTTGCATCAAATTTCCGATTAGCAATAATTTTGTATTAGTCAATGCAATACACGGTGTCAGCGGGATGCGATATAAGCCTACTGCTGGTTGTCAACGCCAGTTACCGAAAATGTTACGAATAATCTCGCTGTTTCATAGCTATTAAATGATTAAAGTTATTTTAACTAGTAGTCTCGAGGACAGTGACATATCATAGGCGCAGCCTGGGGAAATGTTTGGGAGGAGCCTGATAATTGGTACTGGCGTTGTCAGTAACTTAGCTTTAGAGATGCTAATATCCAAAGACACTGATTGGGTGGGCACTGGGTCTATGCCACTGTTGTATACGTCTCCGCAGTATACAACACGGCACATATACAACCATGTGACAGTTATGGCACCTGGTGTATATGAATCGGCGCGGTTGTTTTGGTGTTCTTTGTCCACTTCTAGGGGGAGGGCAAATTTGTATCGCACAATTTGTCACCCCAACCCTCAAATGCTTTATACAATCCGTAATATCAAGAATACTTGGTAGACTGTTGAAGAAGTGTCCGACACTTATGTATACAAATTGTTTATATTCAATGTGGAACGACGCGGTTGTTTTGGATGTCATTCGTTTCACTTTTAAAAAGGACAAATCTTAAATTTTTATCCTGTGCCCACTTACAAATGTTTGTGATTTTCTGTCAGCTTTTGTCATGCGACCCTTCATGTTTTGTACCAAATTTGTGTTCACATATTATTTGATGCAGCACGAAGCTCAATTTAAGCATATCTACAAATTTAGCACAAATGTTGCGGGAGAAAGGGCAAAAAATGCGGAACAAGACAAAACTGGAAGTTTACATCCCTAAAAGTGGGACAATAGACGCTAAAAACAATCTAATCATCCAACGACGTAAGTGTCATGGTCTTTTTATAGTGTTCCTCATAGACCTTAACGTCAAAATAGTAACAATGCCGCTGCTCAAATGATCTGCTAGATTTCGGTGGAATTTACTCATATTTTGGCGTCCTAAAGACCATCGCTGGAATAGATGTTACAGTCAGCGATAAATTCATTTGTAACATTATCATTAATATAATTGATAAATTCTTAGTTCTTAAAAATATATGCAGCTGTACACATTCCTATTTTAAGCGAGACAATGTCAAGGCCAATGTCGCACTTGACGGGTGTGCCAAAACGAAGACGGTGATTGCAACAATGAACCAGACGATAGAAAGCGCATGGTAATACCTAATCCAGAATTTACATAGATTTCTCGTCAAGTATGCCTTTCGAAATTTAACACTATGCTAGAAAGAAATTATAATTTTTTCTATACCACACAATGTCTGATGAGTTAGTTTAAATTTATAGCCGCAATATTCCTATGGTGTTAAAAGTGAAACCGGACATTTGGAAGTTTGTATCAAATACAATTCAAAATAACAGAACCATAGTTTCGGACAATTCGTCTCCGGACAATTTGTCCCCTGGACACTAACTCTCCTGGTCCCTTATAATTCGACCCGAGCAATTCGATCCCCAGGAACTTAATATTTGTTTTCATAGTAGCTACATAAACAACGTTAGTATCGTATTAAAATATCCGACACAGTAGATAACAAACATATACTTAAGATGACTAAATACCGAATATATCTTAGTATTTGTCTTTATTCTTTGGTAACATATTCCTGGAAGGCGAGAAGGTGGCGCTTTTATTATTTTTCAAACAGAGCCAAATTACATACAAAATGAGAAATTGGGCTGACTGAGTACCAGCAATATTTTACTAACTAGATTATGTTAAAGTTGCAGATTTCGGATATGTTTCACAACATAATATAAATGTTGAAGACAACGTCAAAAGTGGAAGGTAATTTTAGTATAGAATTTTTGAAATTTAATCTTCCTATAGTAGGCAAAACGATTTCTCGGTAGCGTCCAGGCAAGTGAAAGATATATAAATCTCTGGTCAGAAGTTGCTTATAAAAACACATCTGGCGTTTACATTATTGTGATATCTTTTTCTACAATAATTTGTTATAACTATATTAGCGACTACATTTTATAACCATTACGCATTTACACATTTGATATGTTAGAGCTACTGTAAAAATATTGTCCCAACTTCCTATATATAGATTTTTATAATTTATGGTGCCAAGCAGTTGTAGACACCGTATGCATACAGTTTTTACTATTTATCTACAAAACTTAAATAGATTCTGTGCACTTGCGATACAAGTGTATTCCGCTGAGGGTACGTACTCACATATTAAAATTATAGGTTACACAAAACCAACCCGTATAATATAATCTTAACACAGGCTAGTTTGAAGAACACACTATAAACTATAAGTCGCTACCTACACTATTTCGACCGATGCTTAAATTGCTCCCATAAGGTCAAATTAACTAAACAAGTTTATTTTAATCCGTTTTTTTCAATTTTGCTTGACGGACTACGTTCGATTACCATTCCAAATTAAAATTACGTATATAATGGAGTTGTTACTTCTATAAGTCAAAATTGTATATTTTTGTCCTATGTGTTCGGACAAAACTGCAAGATGTATCTCACGAATTATAGCACAAATATATATACCTTTGAAAATAAAACTTCTGTCATTCTCACTACGCTACGCTTAAATCCTGATGACGAAAATATGACATTATATAATACCCAAACTGTGGCGCTGCTGTCGACAATCCTTCAGCACCGGAGCTGGTAGTGAGCACCGGCAGCCTGCGGGTAGTTCTTGGGACAGGTTCGCATGTTATGACCACCGGGTATAACAAGCACTGCGCGTGCAGCGAACAGCCTTATTGTTAGACTGTAAACAAACACAAATTTTACTGCAACGAGAACATATATTCGTCCGTACGATATTTTGTTACAGTTATCTTACCAATGACAAATGCATTTTTAGTCCAATTAACATAGCGTACTGTAACTTATATGTATTCCGTTGCCTTCAATCTGGAACCGGAGAAGTGTAATAAAAGCGAACATCTAAGCCCACCGATCGGTCTATAAATTTTTGGCCTTACGAAGTGCGGATTGAGTAGCCCATGGGTACTGTAAATGGGCACCTGATTATTGTGCAAAGGCTCAGGTTCCACCCTTATTGCAAGGGCATGGTATACGTCATACTCAACGATCATTTTTCGTAAATTACTAATATTACGCTATCTAAAAACTAGCAAACTCCACTTTTATAGCAACACTACCACTTTATATGTTGTAGTTAAATTTTGGAAAAAGTCAGTGTTGTGTCACACAATCGGCTTGAAAAGGATGCCATAAAAGCATTTACAGTAGATATCATAAAGGTATGCGTACCTTTGACAATTGCAAACACAGCGTTCTTGCGGTAGGCGCCGGATTCACGAGGCGTCGATATTTCTATTTGCAATGAATACACACTTTTGCTTGCCCCTATATGTAAAAACCTGTTCATCTAAGTGTGTGTGTAAAAATAATTATGCCAATTTAATGCCTAATAAAATACATGCATCATTGTGAATTTTTCAAAAGTAACACATTCCAAAATGTTGTTTAACGCCATTGCAGTTATAAGCCTACCATATAAAATAACGAGAACGATAACTGACAGTTATCGAACATTCGCAGATACATTTGTTTATACATTTTTGTTATAACTGTTGACTTTGAGTAATATGTAATGCATTTCTTTTCAACTTGGCTTCGATTTTGTAGCTATTTATTAAACAGAATAACCTTAATGCCAAGCAGCTAGCCGGCTGATTTATTAAGCTACTTGCCACTGCAATCTCTTTAGTACTGCAATTACTTGTGCATATTTTGAATTCATATTTTAGCGCACAGATTTATATAATGCTGTAGATTAAACTAACACTGGTTAACAGTATCTTTTCCACTCAGACCGTTTTTCAGACATAATTTGTCCAGTGCATAAATATATATAATAAATCCTAAAACTTTAAGATAGAGTTATCGTTTTAGTGTAGTCTAAATCAGAATACATTGCACGCTGTAGTATATTTAACAAATAATAAACGTTGCTGAGCATACACTGAAATCATATAATCTGTATTATGCATGCCTGTCAACTTTATAAAATCGCCGGTATTGTCTAAACGTCAAACTCAAGCCCTGTACGCTTCTACGAAAATTTGATATAAATATGCTTTTCATACAGTCTGGTGTAGTCACAACCAGGGACCAATGTGCGCACACGAACAAATGTAAAATACTGCTGAACATACATAAAAATTGTATACGACCAGAAATACCGTTTTGGTAGTTCAAGATTACGTTTAGACGGTATATGGAGATCGATAAAGTATCCTTATAGAAAAATTTGCATAAAATAATGGATTTAGTATGATCTAGACAATATACAGAAAATGTTGTGTGGACAAGAACAAATGTCATATATTGGTTGTAGAAAATCTGCATTTTGTTCGAAGCCTGGAACACAAACGTCACAGTATTGGTTATTTGAATTCTGAAAAGCTACTGGTGTTTTTGTTGGACTTACTAGTGATTAAGGTATGCTATTTACTTTAAGTACGCTTCCTAACCCTAGTTTTAATGTAATTTGATTCATCGTTTTGCATTGATGCTAGATATATTGATACAAAAATAGTGCAGAATAACTACCAACCTCAAGTTGAATCACAGTAACTGAGATGGAAATAGTCGTACGGTTTCTCGCCGAACAGTCCGAAAAAATTCTCCGACCACAAGATCCACGACAGATCATACATTGGACCAGCCGGGATTCAAACCCGGGCCTCTCGCTTGCAAGACTAGCGCGCTACCACTACACCGTAGGCCCCGATCACATTCTGTTCAGTTCGGGTACGCTATATACGCTAGCATAGTGAGATATTACATAACTTCTCTACGGAGTCGCGGAGCGAGCGAGCGTTGAGCGAGCGAGAATCTGTGCAGGGGATCACGTCGAGTTCCACAGATGTGTTGCGTATTATGTTGAACTTAACTTGACTGCTTTTGAAGGTGCTACATAATTATCAATTTAGTTAACTTTAGATATTTAGTATGTATAACTGATGAGTGAATAGATAATCAAGCTCTAGTGTAGAAAAGTAATCGTCCACTGAAATTTCAGCACAAGGAAATGAGCATTGTATTTTAAAGAAATGTGTCACAACAGTATCATGTTCAAGATTTATGCCATGCCAAACGTAATAGAGCTTTAGCTATGCTTCACATATGAAAAAGTGCTCATGAAATATTCGAACCGCCGAACCTCAAAAGTTCTTTTATGTAGGATCAGTTTTACTGAATCCAACGCGTTCAAATTATGATACCTCACATCCGTCGTCGTTTCCTCAAACATTATGTGCCGACTACAAATTTTTTATATCGTTTCTGTTAGCAGAGCCGTATCTAACTCTAAGAAACTAAATTTCATAGCTTTGGACTGCTAATAAATACAGTGTCCAGTAGAATAATTAAGTCTAAATAACTATTAAGGCATTGAAAATTATTTACTGTGAGCAAATTTATACCATAACTTTTAAATAGAACAACTAGTAGAAAATCAATGAGAAAATATTTACTCTTGAAAATACATCTTCAACATAAATTCTGTATGACATATTCGAAATCGGGAAGCCGATGTGAAATGCACAAATAATAACCACTCTGACACTCCGTGTTTAGATGTGGAAAGTTTGTTATGGTTTACATATAACGTATACGAAAGCAAAATATTTAACGCGTATGAAAGCAAGATATAAGTAATAGTTGTAGCACAGCTATCGTGCGTTAAGTGATTTGTACGCACGGTTGTGACGAGTGCAGACGAGTGCGTCGGCACGAGTTTGAACGAGTTAAACAACACAACCGTGCGTACAAATCACTTGACGCACGCCTGGCTGTGCTACAACTGACTTGTAATACAGCTAATTTAGCTAACCGTGCGTTAAGTCAATTTGAAGCACGGCTTTAACTATAGAAGCTCTGTTACAATATAGATTACAAAGCAATATAATGTAATAGCAAGATATTGACAGTAAGCTCGCGCCCTTTAACTGTCTCTGTGCCTACTTGTTCTTACCACAATCAAACTGGGTTCACGTGTCAAATTTTGAGCTCAAGTTTTGATATTCATATTTTGATCAAAATTTTAAAACATTTTTTGCATTTTTGTTGAATTTAAACGTGTGAACACTGTATAAAACAAATATCAGATTTGTTTCACAACAGACGAGATACAAAATAATTATGATGGTGGTTAACAATAGAATAGGTTACATATATAAACATTGATTTTAGATACAATGTTACACGTATTTACCAAAAGTTTAACCACACCCTGCCATGTGGTGTTCATATAAATTAAGGCAACATGCTACTAAGTGAAACATGTACTGTTTAAATTTTCATAAGATATTGATGCGCATAATTTTAACAGCGTCGAACGGCGTAGTGAGATTTCCCCTTATATCGCATCGTAAGTGTATTGACATTTTTAACGAACTATTTGATGACATTGTTCAAGACTGAAAATTAGACTGATCGCTTAAGGAGTGTATTGGGACGTGATACAATCTAAACTAAACCTGTTACAGACGTTAGTACTAATGCATAGCTCTCATAGTAAAACGCATAAATGGAGCGTATGGCAAAAGTTTAACACAAATAACAAAATAACAATAACATAACAAAACAGATGTGACAACAGAAACAAATTGAAAAATCTTTTATACATTTCTACGTGCCTGAATATATGGCAAAAACCAGCAGTACATTACTTAGGATTTTTTTGCTCTTTAGCATAACAATTGTAATACACCAAAGCACTGCACTTAAGCAATTTATAGTATGCTGAGCATCTCAAAGTTGCCTTTTTCACTCTGAATTAGCAATTAACAGCTTAGGCGTACATTTCATTTAATACTTTGTTCTAAAATCTCGCAATGCAAGAAATTTGAACTTTGTGATGTGTCCAGTTTTGAAGATACTAAATATTCATAAACCTTATCAGATTTTAATTTTCCGCTTTATGCACAAAATTTATTCTGCCGCATTGATACTGTTCTACTGCGTCGTATTTAAGCATTTTTCCAGCCATTGATCCAAAACAAAATCTTTTTAAATCTTGTGCGATATACAGCGGGGTAGCCAAAGAAGCCGGAAGGCAAGTTGTTGGGTGTTCGTCACCGTCTGTTTTCCAGCATCATGAATTCTCTTGAGCCTCAGTACAAGTAGAATTGTTGTGCGCGCAAACTTGGCAATTTCGCACATATATAAGAAAAAAGTGTGTCGGTGCGCTGTCATCGGCTCAATGTCGTAAAATTACTTGACAAAAGTGCAATCCAGGTATAATCACTTAGACTTTCCGCGTCATAGTGCGGCACAATTTATTGTAAGAAAGTTGCACACGAGGTGAATTCCAATTGAAAAATACTGCGGCCGCCACTGTTGACATATAAAATTGACGCTAATATCATAAACTTTAAGGCACTACGTAACGAAACTGTGGAACGCGCCGAAGAAGAACTAGTTTATATTGATTGAGGTCACAATCTGAGCTATGGGTTACAACGATATTCCGTCACAATTATAGGCCTTTTACATTTGTTGATTGGAGCTGGTACGACCAATAACCACTTTTAACCTAAATATACGTACAACCAAAACGATTTTTCTCGTTTATTATTAAACTCGGAATGTCTTGTTTATTTTGAGACTAATTGTCAACATTTTCACACATCACTCTCTCGTATTTTTTTCGAAGCTATGGTTTTGAAAGATATAAAATTAATTTCCTTCTTTCCACACAGGTCAGCTATGTACACAAATGCGACACAGCAAAAACAGCGCTTATTACTGTGGCAAAAAAACTGGATCCTTCAAAGCCACGAACAAGCAATGTATTGTTATATTATTTGAGCTTTGTCAATATATTTTTAAATTTTGTTTGGATTGTAAATCGTAAGCCTAAACTGAGATACATACATAGCTCTATTACGATCGTGGATTAATTTTCAAGTGAGACAGATCCTATAAACCCGCGTTAAGCAAACGCCTTTTGCAGCAATTCTTAAAAAAATTTAATTGAAACAAAATTTTTTCGCTGTGTCCGCTTTAATAACCAAATATTGTCAAATTTAAAGGATTAAACGGCTTAACGCCGGCATTTTTGTTCAACAACAACAACCAATTACGTTTCACAGCAGTAAACTAACTGAATTCGCCGTTTGCTGCACGATTGTACGCGGGTTGTTGTTAGTTCGCATTGTGAAGAGCTTAAGTAACGGGCAACATGATCCTAAATAAGTCAAACTAGTGAACGTGACTTTCAACGGAGCTTCCCAGATCCGTTATATCGCAGCCACAAAATAATTTTCATCAGTACTTAAAATGCAATTTAATTTAGGGTGTAACGGTAGAAAGTCACATAATTGATTTCAAAATCATCACATACAAACATTTTGTATGTGTGTTAAGTAGCAGCGCTCTGCATCCACAACTTCTCCGCAAGCATAGTATAACGTGCAGAGGTATCGCAAGTTCTTTAAAAGTGGAAGGGAGTGGGGAAAAAGCGGAGCGGCCGGTCGTTTACATTTATTATATTATAACACCATCAGTTAATTTTTCCCAAATTCCAATTTTTCACAAATTTATTTTCCAAATGTCATCGTCAAACAAGTGTGTTCACAAATCCGAACTACTTTTTACACGTATGGCACAGAAGTTCCTGCAATTTTAACGCATAAAGTGCATATGTATTACTATATTTTGAAAGCATTTTTGGCTAAAATCACGCTGTTGCATATGTCATATATACTAAAACGGTATACAACGAGTTGTGATGAATGGTCGTTTCGTTTATTTCCGTTTATGTCGCCGTTATAGACAAATTTGACAAAAAAAACTGATTAATAACTACCTTTGGCTTTTAATTTCGGTCGGCCCATTTTTACTGTATACGACTCTCTGCTAAAGTGCTCTTTAGTCAATCTAGAAAACAAGAAAGTCCAAGCTAAATTTAGAACATTTCTTGAAAAGTGAAAATTGAAATTTGGCCGTTGGTATTATTTGGCGTCGACAGATAGATGGATGATTTGTTTTTACATTGAAACCTGGAACACGCTAAAAACAGTTCGGAATATCTAGTGATTTTATATTGGAATTGGGCTTATGATTTTTGTCGTAGCCATCACACTATAGCATTGCTTTCGACGTACATCAAATTTTGTACTTCACTGTACCTAATACTTTTGCAATGTAAGTATGACTGTATAATTAGATGGTTATTTATATCCAGTGACTTCCTGAGAAATGAAATGCATGATGAAATTCCGGACAGCAAACGATGCGATGCCAGTCCAAAGCTCACGCTACATCGAAAGTTCTTGTGTTGCTTGTAATTGTAACAACATTAAAACAGTACAATTTCATTATATACATGTGTCATTCCAAATTAACTTTTCAGACGAGCAGATTAAAATTTAAAGTGGTATTTGTCAATATTGAAACGTTAAGGAGCCAAAAAAATTTCTAATTCAGTTATCAATTCTAAAAGGGTCTTGCAAAATCTTGCAGATACCAGCCAATCCGAGCCAGCCGTGAAATATGAAGAGCCGAACAGACTCGGAGCATGATGCCTGGCTACGAGAGCCACGTCGCGCTTTACCGTAGCTGTATCCAGGCTCGTGTTGACTTGGTTCGGCTCGGCCTAGAACCCAGCCAATCCGAGCCAGCCTTGGTATATATGAAGAGCCGAACAGATTCAGAGCATGACGCCTGGCTACGAGAGCCAAGTCGGGCTATGCGGTAGCTGTCTCTTGGCTCGTGTTGACTTGGCTCGACTCGGCCTAGAACTCAGCCAATCCGAGCCAGCTTGATATATATAAAGAACCGAACAGATTCAGAGCATGATGCTTGGCTACGAGAGCCAAGCTGAGTTTACCGTAGCTGTCTCCAGGTTCGTGTCAACATGGCTCTGCTCGGCCTAGAACTCAGCCAATCCGAGCCAGCCTTGATATATATGAAGAGCCGAACAGATTCAGAACATGATGCCTGGTTACGAGAGCCAAGTCGGGCTTTACCTTAGCTGAACGTGTTTACACGTGTTCATTACGAAAACTCAAAACGCATTTATTAAAACAACCAGTAAGACAACTTTAATATAAAACAGTGTATTGTTAGTAGCGGTTGGAAGATCGCGCCCGAATCAAGCATCAATGTCAAACAATAGTCAAGCAAGATTCAACCATAATGGCAACTGAGGCGCGTTATGTATAGGCTAAAACCACCCAAGCTCATCAATGTTCAATTGCCAGAAATTCAAGTTTTAATTTTATTCTTCAAAAGCTATGATGATGGTGTGTTCAGACATTACAAAATATTGAAATTTAGGTATTACAAATCATTGGAACTTTTGAAAACTCAATAATTTAAAGTAGTTCCAAATAGCAGTACTTTAACTACGATTATTGATAAATTAACCTTAAAACTTTAGGAAATGACTTTTGTGCAAACCTCTGTCCTGTTCTTAACTTAATTCAGCGGAAAGTTAACAGTACATCTTCTACGTCTTCTTCACAAGCACCCGGGCTGAGAACATCACATTACCACCATACTGGTTCTGAAGTTTCAGGTGTACTGTTTCACCAGCAGTGCGCATCTGGTTCACTTTGATCATAGCAAAGATTGTAGTTTTTAACGTTAAGTTGGTATAGTCGCATGATTCAATTATAATACACAATACGATGGAATAGGAAAGCCTAAATATTAATGCCTTTTAACAATAAATCTACGTAGTACAAACTAAACTGTATGCAAGCATAAAAGTGTTTTGATAACGCTAAATTCGTGCTAATGGTCACTTTCAAGGTTATAATCATATGAATATATTGACTCGTGTATATACATAGGTCCTCATATTTTCATATCTAGCGTAGTAAGACAGTGGTGAACACACAAATGCTATAACGAAAATGGTACAAGCCTGGCTGAAGAGGTGAACGTTGTATTCTTAAGGAAGAATAAATTAGGATGTAGAAGCCCTCGGCTTAGCCTTAAGGTCAGTAGAAGAACCATGCAGGCACCTTAGCTTAGGCAAAGGCTCAGGCCTAGGCTTAGTATTTTGAGGACGGCTAAACTTGCGCTTACTCTCCCCAACTTGACTTTGTTAATGATAACTATAGCGTACCAGACACGCAGTCTATATACGATATATTAAAGACATTTAATCGGTGTACAAGGAGCAAAAAGTTTACCTCAAAAATAAAGTATTAGTTCAAATCACATTTTAAAACGACAACATTGGATAAAAAGATCTTGGCAATGTCATTAGTCAAAGACTAATACATGTTGACCTGAAGTATTTGACTTGATACAATCTCATTAATTCGCTCCAAGCTATTAAAATACAGGAAGGAACTTAATACCTCGCTTAGTTCAGTCTAGCTGAATGAACCATATAATGCTTTATCGTTTCGTACCCATTAATGCACAGTTGCATCAGCGCATATCGCCAAGTGTTGTTCGAGCGTAGTGGAGCTTGTTTGCAAGCGATTTGTTATTCGCTCTCTTAGTTGAAGTTAATTAATGGATCGCGCATCTTCAAGTTCTAAGTACATCAGGATTTCGTGTATTGCAATCGTACAATACGGCTTCGATTCCTGACGCCATCACAGGCTTGTCATATTATAACTAGAGAGAGATAAATTGATGCTGGCAAGACAGGCTTAAAGCGTATATGTGCGTTAAGTGTTAAAAATGCCTACGTTTGCATTGCTTGATAAACAATCTATGATGAAAATTCATGCTTTCCGCATGAAGTAAAACCTTTGAAAAAGTGACCTCGAGATATTGTTTAGCTAAAAAAAGATATTCGCCTTAAAGTCACACCAATGGTCGTAGCAAAAGTGCAAATATAAGAAAGCAACAAAGCAGTTGTGTTCATCAGAGCTTACATATCGCCTATTTGAAAGACTAAGTTTCTTTTTACTAAGACCTTTTTTTACATGTTCATGTTACCGATCAAAAATTGCCTCTGCGAATGAATAATTACAGCAAGGATTTTGTGATAAATTCCATAGAAGAGTATGATATTCTTCGCTATCGCCATGTAAACCCGTTAGGCATGATGATGCGTATCCAAAGCGTGCCCCGGAATATGTCACTCCTCCGAAACCGTTTCCAAGTTTAGCTGACTGCGTGGATCATACCTCGAAATTGAACAAATTTTTTATTCACCCTTCCCCTACAAAGGTAAATCATGAACTTGCTCAACCACTTGATCCCCCAAATGTAAATATTGAGCACGCCGTCGATGACGCGATCCACTTCAAGCTTTACCTCTTCAGTTCTCTATGTAACCTCCTGCACTTTTGGGGGGAGGGGGTTATAATTTCTTGTGCAAAATCGCCCAGTTTTTTGGGATCGTTTTAATAAATAGAATTTTGCCACGACCCCCACTCTCCAAATTTCGAGGTAGTATAACGACAGCCAAAACTAGGGAGGCGGTCGAATCAAATTTTACCCATGCAATAATGACTCCTTAAAAGTAGACCAGCGTTACCATTCACCAAAAACACCAGGCTCGGTAAGATTCAGCAAGTAAAGTCTATCGGATACGCATACTGTGGAAAGGTAGTCACATCACACTACCAAAGCCATTTTTCTGAGGAATAGATGAATGAAGGCGACAAAAACCAAACCCAACAAACTATTATACTTGTTGCAAAATATTTTCGTAAACGCGGTATTTATTTTTGCACAATGCATTTTTTGTTTATCTGGCACAAAGTTGAAAAAATCTTGGCGTTATTGTTAATCGGAGCCAAATCGCTTCAATAATGGTGCCTGTACCAGAATGTGAGCCATTTAGGATTCGTAGCACTAATGTATTAGGAATGCCCAAAAGAGAGCGAACACATGCATAAAACGTACTAGTCCACGACAAACTGAGCTGTCGTAACGCTGTACACTTTGTGCATTCAAAAGGTAAAAGCTATGCAAAAATCCACAACGATGAATTGTTTAATCTTAAGAAAGTATGAGTACAATGTGCCGAAGGACTGAATAAATATGTTGCTACCAAATAGGCGCACAATTTGTGGCTATAAGTTGATACCAATGGTTATGATACTTCCAATCTTATAACATCAAATTCGTCAAGCGTACGGTGATGTTGGCTTAAGAGTATCATCTGATGAACGCACAGCATCCTTCGTTGTACGGAAACATCCCATAACATTGAGGTCTAATATATATATATATATATACTATGACGTTCTAAACATTTCATAATAGTTTAAATGTTCCTAGCATATCAGACGAGCTGAAAATTTATTTGTTTAGCCCTTTACTGCGACGGTGCGAAACGTTCGTGGAAAACCGTTTGTAGTACCAGGTTTTACCAGTACGGCGCGTTACAGACGAGCTGAAAATATATTTGTTTAGCCCTTTACTGTGACGGTGCAAAGCGTTCGTGGAAAACCGTTTGTAGTACCAGGTTTTACCAGTACGGCGCGTTACAGACGAGCTGAAAATTTATTTGTTTAGCCCTTTACTGTGACGGTGCAAAACGTTCGTGGAAAACCGTTTGTAGTACCAGGTTTTACCAGTACGGCGCGTTACAGACGAGCTGAAAATTTATTTGTTTAGCCCTTTACTGCGACGGTGCGAAACGTTCGTGGAAAACCGTTTGTAGTACCAGGTTTTACCAGTACGGCGCGTTACAGACGAGCTGAAAATTTAATTGTTTAGCCCTTTACTGTGACGGTGCAAAACGTTCGTGGAAAACCGTTTGTAGTACCAGGTTTTACCAGTACGGCGCGTTACAGACGAGCTGAAAATTTATTTGTTTAGCCTTTTACTGTGACGGTGCAAAACGTTCGTGGAAAACTGTTTGTAGTACCAGGTTTTATCAGCACGGCACGTAATTCATTGTAACTGTAGTATAATGGCACAAAATCAGACAGGATATTGTTGACAATGTTTCGAGCTAACTAATGGTAAGCTTCACAAGTGCGGTAGTTAAAGGTGAGTCAGCAAGCTTAAACTATATCCTCTGCATTATCTGCGCCGTTACAAATCAGGAATGCCTTCGACCAGCTATTGAAAAATTAATTATACGTAAAGAACTTCGATACAAGAGAACAAATGCTACATCATTAATTGCTAAAACCACCTCGACGTTAAGCCGACTGCCATCTTCCATTAAGTCATTTGATAGTCAATCTAGCATAAGCTATCTTCAATTTTGTATTTAAATGTGCTCACAGTCCCTATTGTCGAAAAGTTGCACTTTTATTCAATAATCCATAAACAACAAGACATATACGCATGTATTACGTGTTTTAGTCACAACAACGGTAAATTTTGGTCTTTAATCGATCGTAGGGCGATCATCAAAATCAGTGTGATACTTCAGTTTGCAATAGGCAGACGATGAAAAAAAAACAAGCCACTAGAGAGCTATATTGAACGGTTGCCGCGCAATCATGCTTAATCATGAAAACACACCCAGCCTTTCTAACACCTCCAAAAACACCCAACGGGCATATCACTTTTTTTCTATTCAAATAATTTATGAGACCAAAACACGTGTACATAAGATAATAAATTAATTTTCTTTAACCAGGCGAGCTCTTTTATATGTTACGGCGAGCTTCTTAAGAAATTTAGCGATGCATGACAAAATAGGCGCTGCACGCAAGCTAGATGAATACATAGATGTCGGTTTTTTGCCTAATACACGAGAGTTTTTGAACCAACTCCTCACATATACATACTTAAGTGCACAGAAACTTTATATATATACCAGCAAAGTAATACCAATAATACTATCTTGATGCACTTTTATGGTAAAACCATTAAAAGGCATTATTTAGTACATAAATTCATGGACTTTGCTTTAAGACCCAAAACTGTTTATTGATAAAAATCGGGTCCTAAAGTAAAGCTGAGGGGGTTCGTAAGCGGTGTGCCAGTATTGCCAACCTCGGTAACCAATTAAAGCTAAGGCGAAACCTAACCTGAAAACTTCATATATTTAAACAAAGCGTAAAACTAACCGGTGATACTCACGCGCTTCGAACACAGCAGGCTAAGCTGTTCCGGTTTAATGATATAACGTCACACGCCTCTGCTGGACTATAGATAAAAATCGGACGCACTTAAGGCGTTTTATATAAAGTGATATAGAACTGCTTAATGATATAACGTGATATAGAACTATATAAAGTGATATAGAACTGCTTAATGATATAACGTTACACGCCTCTGCTGGACTATAGATAAAAATCCGACGCACTTAAGGCGTTTTATATAAAGTGATATAGAACTGCTTAGTGATATAACGTGATATAGAACTATATAAAGTGATATAGAACTGCTTAATGATATAACGTGATATAGAACTATATAAAGTGATATAGAACTGCTTAATGATATAACGTTACACGACTCTGCTGGACTATAGATAAAAGTCGGACGCACTTAAGGCGTTTTGTATAAAGTGATATAGAACTGCTTAATGATATAACGTGATATAGAACTATATAAAGTGATATAGAACTGCTTAATGATATAACGTTACACGCCTCTGCTGGACTATAGATAAAAGTCGGACGCACTTAAGGCGTTTTGTATAAAGTGATATAGAACTGCTTAATGATATAACGTGATATAGAACTATATAAAGTGATATAGAACTGCTTAATGATATAACGTTACACGACTCTGCTGGACTATAGATAAAAGTCGGACGCACTTAAGGCGTTTTGTATAAAGTGATATAGAACTGCTTAATGATATAACGTGATATAGAACTATATAAAGTGATATAGAACTGCTTAATGATATAACGTTACACGCCTCTGCTGGACTATAGATAAAAGTCGGACGTAAGGCGTTTTGTATAAAGTGATATAGAACTGCTTAATGATATAACGTGATATAGAACTATATAAAGTGATATAGAACTGCTTAATGATATAACGTTACACGACTCTGCTGGACTATAGATAAAAGTCGGACGCACTTAAGGCGTTTTGTATAAAGTGATATAGAACTGCTTAATGATATAACGTGATATAGAACTATATAAAGTGATATAGAACTGCTTAATGATATAACGTTACACGCCTCTGCTGGACTATAGATAAAAGTCGGACGCACTTAAGGCGTTTTGTATAAAGTGATATAGAACTGCTTAATGATATAACGTGATATAGAACTATATAAAGTGATATAGAACTGCTAATGATATAACGTTACACGCCTCTGCTGGACTATAGATAAAAATCCGACGCACTTAAGGCGTTTTATATAAAGTGATATAGAACTGCTTAATGATATAACGTGATATAGAACTATATAAAGTGATATGGAACTGCTTAATGATATAACGTGATATAGAACTATATAAAGTGATATAGAACTGCTTAATGATATAACGTTACACGACTCTGCTGGACTATAGATAAAAGTCGGACGCACTTAAGGCGTTTTGTATAAAGTGATATAGAACTGCTTAATGATATAACGTGATATAGAACTATATAAAGTCATATAGAACTGCTTAATGATATAACGTGATATAGAACTATATAAAGTGATATAGAACTGCTTAATGATATAACGTTACACGACTCTGCTGGACTATAGATAAAAGTCGGACGCACTTAAGGCGTTTTATATAAAGTGATATAGAACTGCTTAATGATATAACGTGATATAGAACTATATAAAGTGACATAGAACTGCTTAATGATATAACGTTACACGCCTCTGCTGGACTATAGATAAAAATAGGACGCACTTAAGGCGTTTTTATATAAAGTGATATAGAACTGCTTAATGATATAACGTGATATAGAACTATATAAAGTCATATAGAACTGCTTAATGATATAACGTTACACGCCTCTGCTGGACAATAGATAAAAATAGGACGCACTTAAGGCGTTTTTATATAAAGTGATATAGAACTGCTTAATGATATAACGTGATATAGAACTATATAAAGTGATATAGAACTGCTTAATGATATAACGTTACACGCCTATGCTGGACTATGGATAAAAATCGGACGCACTTAAGGCGTTTTTATATAAAGTGATATAGAACTGCTTAATGATATAACGTGATATAGAACTATATAAAGTCATATAGAACTGCTTAATGATATAACGTTACACGCCTCTGCTGGACAATAGATAAAAATAGGACGCACTTAAGGCGTTTTTATATAAAGTGATATAGAACTGCTTAATGATATAACGTGATATAGAACTATATAAAGTGATATAGAACTGCTTAATGATATAACGTTACACGCCTCTGCTGGACTATGGATAAAAATCGGACGCACTTAAGGCGTTTTTATATAAAGTGATATAGAACTGCTTAATGATATAACGTGATATAGAACTATATAAAGTGATATAGAACTGCTTAATAATATAACGTTACACGACTCTGCTGGACTATAGATAACAATCGGACGCATTTAAGGCGTTTTTATATCAAGTGATATGGAACTGCTTAATGCATGATCACCGTTTTGTAGTGCATTATAATGGTTACAAAGGCCTTCAAAGAGCGTGCAAATTCATAGAGTATTCCGCATAATACTAAGACTACAACTGTCAAATCTCCTGAGGACTCCATGTTAAACACAGATGAACCTTATATGATAGGCACGTTTACAGTGCGCGTTATATAAACGTCAAATCAGTGTCATATCCGAGCAAGGATAATGGAAATTAAACGAAGAAGGAAAATAGCCATTTACTGTGTGTCCATAAGTTAGATAGAACCAATGTCAAATTTAAGGTTTCTCCACCTTGTTTTATTATGCAGCTGAAACGATAAAACAAGCGTGTTTTGTGTCCCCGAAGTTTTCACTACAATCGCCTTTTTTATATTTAATATATTGGGAACGTCCCGACCTTACAATCTATGTCATGCACGATGCACCAGCTAAACCGACGGTTTCGCCTCGCCTCTTTTTGTCATTTTTTCTTTTTGCATCGCCTTTTCTTATATATATTACACTCCGTCCTTACAATCTATGTCATGCGTCAGGTAAACGACGTTTTCGCCTCGCCTCTTTTTGTCATTTTTTCTTTTTGTATCGCCTTACCTTATATATATTACGCTCCGTCCTTACAATCTATGTTATGCGCCAGCTAAAACGACGTTTTCGCCTCGCCTCTTTTTGTCATTTTTTCTTTTTGTATCGCCTTTTCTTATATATATTACACTCCGTCCTTACAATCTATGTCATGCGTAAGCTAAAACAACGTTTTCGCCTCGCCTCTTTTTGTCATTTTTTCTTTTTGCATCGCCTTATCTTATATATATTGCGCTCCGTCCTTACAATCTATGTTATGCGCCAGCTAAAACGACGTTTTCGCCTCGCCTCTTTTGCCATTTTTTCTTTTTGCATCGCCTTTTCTTATATATATTACGTTCCGTCTTTACAATCTATGTCATGCGCCAGCTAAAACGACATTTTCGCCTCGCCTCTTTTGCCATTTTTTCTTTTTGCATCGCCTTTTCTTATATATATTACGCTCCGTCCTTACAATCTATGTTATGCGCCAGCTAAAACGACGTTTTCGCCTCGCCTCTTTTTGCCATTTTTTCTTTTTGCATCGCCTTTTCTTATATATATTACGCTCCGTCGTTACAATCTATGTCATGCGTCAGCTAAAACGACGTCTTCGCCTTGCCTCTTTGTGCCATTTTTTCTTTTTGCATCGCCTTTTCTTATATATATTACGCTCCGTCGTTACAATCTATGTCATGCGTCAGCTAAAACGACGTTTTCGCCTTGCCTCTTTTTGCCATTTTATCTTTTTGCATCGCCTTTTCTTATAAATATTACGCTCCGTCCTTACAAGCTATAGTATGCACTAGCAAAAACGACTTCAAACACAGAACGAATTCCTTTTTATATCTGCATTATGAGGTACTGCTAGACTTAAGTTAAATTCCAGAACCTGGACATTCCAGCATTTTTATTGCAAATCTGCATTGTATAATAACATCTCTGAGTTTCTTCAAGGGCTATGTAGGAGCGATAACTTAAGTACAAACAATAAACGTAACTTACAACGCCTGGAGAATGAAAGCTTAGTTATGATGGTTGAGAAAAAGCGCACGTATCAATACATTATAACTTAGTTACATAGATACGGCACTGAATGCCAAGCGTCAGAGTACAGTTACAAATCATATGCCTACTAAAAACGCTCTTAAAGCCGCATATTGTTTTACATCGCTGTGGGCTTTTTGGATGCTGTGGCTGTCACTTGTAACAGAATTTTAGCCCTATAAATTATAAAGGCCACGGTATAATTTGCATTCTAATCCTAGTTAAGTATATCAACGATCTCGAAAATTAAAATCTACAAGTAAAGAAAAACGCGAATAGACCAGGAGTAAAAAGCTCCAGATGCCAGCTGCAAAGATCATATATACACATACATGTATATATTTCTGTAAGTGCCACAATTTGAGAACACAAATGAGCAATCAAAATTGTCGATTTAACAAACCGGTTCGTTTTTTTTATTTCCGTAAATAGCTATTGCTACAACGACACCAAACCTATTAGCTCTGGTGTAAAATTGGGAAATAGAGTCGTGGAGAAAAAACTTTTCAGAAAGTTACCTTAAAGCACTGCTCAGATTAATAGGGGGAAGCTTAATAAGATGTATATATTACAGGTTTTCAGATTATTGAAGAGACCGCTGAGCGCACACATGGGACAACGATTATTATAAATAGATGAGATATGGAAATAATGAAGTGTTGATATACTTTATAATCCCTGAATTAAAATCTGAAGAAAGAAATCTTAAATGATGAGCGTTATAAAAGTATACTCTTTATTTCTAAAACTTTAGGCAAGTGGTTCTGTCAGAAACTAGATTTGCATATTTTTGGCTTCAATACAAAAACAAACTTCCTAAATGTCGTGTGACCCCGCAGCATATTGTATAAGCTGGTTTCCAATAATTAACTAAGTTATGCAACATTCTATATTAAAATAACAACTTTGTCTAAGACAGCTGGGGATGTAAAATTTATGTTGATTTTCGAATTTGTTAAATGTAACGAAAACTTTCGACCACCAGGAATATGGTTGTGTGGATTTAGTGATCAAGAACTTTGGAGGAAGGGCCAGGATTTTGTGTTCAAAGAGTGTAAAAGAAACCTGGGTGGGATCTAACCCGGTGGTTGAGGAACCTGGTGTGGGTCATATTTATGATCCGCATAGTGTGTAATAAACTTGAGGGGCCTGCAAAACCGAAAATTACTGCAACGTGTGAGAGTCGATAATTTATAGGAAATCTTAAGAGTGTCAATCTCATATTGTCTAATCATCGAATAATAGTAATAGTATAACCTTGGGTAAGCCTAAAGTTTGCAATACATAACACACGGTCATATATAGAAAAATATTACATGACGGTTTTCTTGTGGTACATGACTGGGCTCATGTTATATCAGGTGTGACATGGATGTAAATATATATTCAGAAACATGTATTATATCATGATTGCAAAACTTTCGTAATTAATAATTTGATAAAAAAAATTGTTTTCTATAAACCAAATATGATACAAAGTTAAATGTCGTGCCACATGGTATGCTGCGATATTTTATCCGACTAACTAAGTGCCGAGATACCGTGATGTCGTCGCAACGTCTTTTAAAGGAGTGATAAAACTATTCGGATGACATATACTATACGTATTACCCACTGGGTTTTGATTTGGAAACAGGCCCACGAAATTAGAAAATCTACAAACACCCTATCTATGATCCACCTCAATTAGACGCGTAGGTTTGTCTTGAAAAGTATAAGGTTCGACCAGAACATTTCGCATTTATTGGATTATTTGTTTGTTCTATTACAGTATTCTATATAATTCATGTGCAGAAACACATGACATCGGTCCATCGAGGTGTCACTAATTATCAATTTTCACCGAAATCACTTTCAGCTTACTGGACAACGGGTATAAATCCGTTATGGAAATGGACCAAACAGTAAGAGCTCCCAACCCTTCCCAGAACATCGCTGGATTAACGCCAATGAACTGAATCTAACTATATCAAAGACTAATAAGTCGTCCCTATATATATATCGGACTGGCAATTTATGTACATAAAAAGAAACAGAGCTCTTTTTGATGAGGAAGGCACTGCTTAAACTGATATATCATTTGTGTATAGATATGTTTAAAAACAATTCTGTAGAGAATAGAATATGCTACAGGAAGCTCTGTGTGGAATGATTTTTTTTGTATTTTACGCCAAGGTAATTTAGAAAAGTCGCTTTATAAATTATTTTACTGTAAAAAAACTGATTAATCATTTATTTCACCTGATATGATAAACACTTGAATAAAGGTTGTTTTTGCTCAAAAATAGAAGTGTATGATGATTTTAATATTATATTAAAAAACTACAAAGTAGATAAGACTTGGTAGAGCTTAATAGTGGGACACGTTCTGTACAAAAGTTAATACCGTTTGTATAAATAAATACACATTTCACTCTAAATTCTAAATTTATAACGTCATTTTCCTGTAACCTCTATGTGAATTGTCAGCTGTATACAACATTTGAAGCTTGTCCCTGTGGTTTCTAAGCTGTCATAAATTCACCAATATAGTTCCAGAATAATGAAAATTATTTGTTTCTATATAAGTAGTATACCAGAAATCGACTTCTCAAATGTACAACTTCATTTTTCTGTGAACTTAGTGTATTACGATGAATACTGGATATGCACGCAATAGCCTTGATTTGTTATTCGTATCAGACATAATTAATAAAACCGTAGCCCTCTACCCGATTACGACAAATTACAGACGTCAAAAACACAAATAACCCGATTTTCAAATTGTTCTTTCATAAGCTGTGCAAGGATTGACTTCATTTAATACATTCCCTATCTCTGTACAATTCTCTGTTAACCTAGGAAATGCACATGAAGTCTGCCTTTTATACTGAACTGTCACGATTGCTAGACAACCCAAGACGTCTGCCAGCTAGTATAACTGCAGTCTTTACTGCAGTAAAAGTAATACGTGTTGTGTCAAAATTGTGACCGATGATCGGTCAATAAACATCGACAGGCGAAAAGCAGTACCGAAATAAGGCATATTCCTCTATGTAGGGTAGGATATTGTTTTTATGTTTTCGTTAGAATATTCTCAAACTGTGGACAATCGCATTAGTCTAAATAAAACGCGACATGGTGCGTTAGGAAAATTTTAACGTCAGTTTTAGGTGATTATATGTAATGAATATAGAACTGTACTCGGGAACGTGTCTGAAGTTTCGCCCAGCTAATAAAGTTATTTTTGCCAAAATCCCACGTTCACCACTGGTCATTCATATATTTGTTTGGAATGGTTACTTGGTAATTCTGTTGTTGTGACACACATTTGTCAAACATAATATATAAGCAAATTTTGAAATGATTCACCAGATTTACTTTACTAAAACCAATTAGTTGAATCTATATGTTAGCCTGATGATTGCTACTTGCTTAAGTTCTTCTTATTTGCCAAAATGCGATAAATGCTATTAAGCTCTGAAGTCATAGAAAAAATTATGTTATCAAATGGACGCGGAAAATCAGTAAATAAATCTTCGTATGCACCTAAGGCGAGCAGATCATACATACAGCTTATATTTAAAAACACTATAGTTCCAATTGACAAGCAGTGTGGCTTTCTCCAAAAGTCATGTAAAATCATGCCAAAGCGAATTTTAGTCAAATTGAATTCCAAATTTTGGCATATATATAACAACGACCCCAATGCGTGATTTCGCAAACAAAACGATTACAGATTCGTCGAGATCAAATTCAATTATGACTGTAATATTTCCAGTTCTACACGTATCGGTCTGAGTAAAATTGTCTTATTTTTTTATTTAAATTTCAATGGTATTTAAGTGAATCTGAATGAGATGATATTTGCGAAATTTAACTTGAAAAATATAAATGAAATATTTATCATATGAAATCACACGAACAGATACCTGCAATTTTGTGTATATTAAAAATAGCGTGTATACATGAGTGTAATAAATGCAACTTTAACTAAAGTATAATTTCCTCTGCTATCTCTTCCTTCGTGAATGACGATTAGCAACGACTAATAGGGCGTGCCAAGCGTAACCAGTATAACAGCTTCTTCATAGATTCTCTAGAGGTTTTCATGTAAAGCTGGAGTTATATAAAGGTCCATTGGGTCTTTCCTGTTAGCCCCCTGGCCGAAATTCGTCAATTTTGGAAATAAATGTGATACCGAACATAAGCATTTTGGCGTCTTTTATGACATTTTTCGTTTTTTCGAGTTCCTAATGCATCGGTGACTTATCTTGTCAATGCAGTTCGAATGATATATAAAATTATACATTTGTCCAATTTTTTTATAAACTTTTATGTATAAATGGGGCCCATTGGGAACCAAATAAAAATCGAAAAAAAAATATGTCGTAAAAGTGGCCGAAATGGGTATTTGGCATGTTGTGTGACAAATTTGTGTATTAAAGTGACATGTTATATATATATATCACCATTCTATATATATATACAGCATCCAGCATAGTTATATATACAGCATCCTTGTATTGAAAGACCTATAGGACGCAACGAGTGGCGGTAATATTGGCTGAATTCAGGTCGAACGAAAGTGAAATACTATAGGGTTTCTTTGTGTTGAGATGCCGACTGGACGCAACGATTGACGGTAATATTGGCTGAGTTCAGGTCGAACAAAAGTGAAATGCTACAGGGCTTCTTTGTATTGAGATGCCGACTGGACGCAACGAGTGGCGGTAATATTGGCTGAATTCAGGCCGAACGGAAGTTAAATACTATAGGGCTTCTTTGCATTGAGATGCCGACGACGCAACGAGTGGCGATAATATTGGCTGAATTCAGGTCGAACGAAACTGAAATACTATAGGGTTTCCTGGTATTTAAAGGCCGACTGGATATAACGAGTAACTGTCACATTGGCTGAACTAATGTCGAACGAAAGTTATTCCGATTCGAACAACAAATACGCAGCTAACATTTTTTAATGATTTTGTCGAGCTAAATTTTATAACTTTGTTCGTTATAATCATACATTAGTTATTAATTCTGCTCTAGCGGCATTTTTGCAGTGAAGAGTTTTGTCGTTTGAAAATCCACCGCATCCATTATTCATATCTTTTAAGAATATATACAAAATTGATGTGGAGCTACGCTTGCATAATTAGTTAGAAATAGTTTTCACATAAATTTATATATTATAATTGTATGTACTTTTTTAACAAAATTAGGCACCAGGCAAGATCCAGATTTATTTCACGACGCGATTCAATTCACCATGATCGCAATTTTTTGTATAATTATTAACAAACGTATGCAACATAAACATTGAACTTCAGACATAGTTGGCATAAAACATAGTTTTAGGCGAAAATTATTCAAAGGGTGAAGCTAAGTCATACATACTGACGCTCCCAGGTCTCAGGGGGGTTAGCCGGAGTTGGCGCATGTAATCCCACGGAAGATGGGTGTTGGGGTCCAGAGAAGGAGGTCCTCAGGAGGGTACTGAAAAGGTTGACGACCTGTCCCCACTCCCCAGGACTGCATTTTACCATATTTGTTGATAATTTTTTACCTTATTTTTGTCAATTTCACATAAAATTTCTAAAATTGTTCCCTCGCCTTCGGGACTCGTGTAGAGTTGTTGCAATGAATGCTAGTTCAAACTGAACGATGTAAAGCAGTTACGCGAATTGAATTTCGGTATTGTAAAATTGAGAACCTCGACTTATTACATTGTATCGCTGCAGCTAGGGTAACGTATCAGCACCTGTCTAAGCTCAGGGATCGTTATATACTACATCCAAACTAAGCCTAACCTTAAAAACACCCAAATATTAAAACATTTTATAAAGTAGAAGTCGATGATTAATGCACAATGTAAAACAATCGCTCGTTTATATACACTGAACCAACTCACACACGCTCAACACATAGCACAATATCTTAAAAACGTCCGGTTTTAATATCTATTGAAAATGGTTCCTTACCTTCTAGTGAGCAAAAGACTGTCTTAGCCCAGTAGCAATAGTAACAGCGTAGCAATATAGGTTGGAAAATGTGTCAAATTAGGTTTCTTTGTCGGATTAATTAAATGATTGATTGTTTAACCCGGTGGAATTACGGAGTGTTATTGAGTAATAATACTGAGTAAAGTAGGTAGGTACATACAACCGTATATGCGTGGTTTCCAATAATGACCTCATAATTTAGCTACAACGATCGTAATATTGCTGCTATTGTATATCCGGGTAATGTTGCATGTCTGCATAATGTTGCGGAGTTTAACTGGCAGAATTTTGTAAAATTCAAGAGAAATCACATTTAGCTCTTAGGTTTGGAAGAGCACTTGCCTTGAGATTCATTGGAACCGGCTTGAGGATAACGGAAACGTTATGCTGAAAAAATCTTCAAAACGTTGAGCGCTTCAAGTCAAGCGTGTGCAACTAGTATTAGCTCCATTTTAGCATCATGTTTGAATAAATTTGAAATGTACCAACATTTCAGTCGCCATTTCTGTTGTGGTAGTTCATCTGCGATATCGCTGAGAAGTTTGTGGTCATAATTAAATGTAAATTCTTTCTATGTCGGGAATTCATTGTAGTTACAAGCCATGTTAAAATTTAGAAACAGCATTCGGTTTCCATCAAAAGCTGCATGTCAAATGGAAATGATAGCAATAAGTGTCTATCTTATGTCGTCATGAAACAGCTACATCATCTGAGTCGACCACGGAACAATTAATATAGTTTTGATATACTGCAAGTTTTTATTTTTGATAGACTTATCAATTTCTCATCTGATTCTATTTTCCATAATCACTTCTAGCATTTAAAATGTTTGGTTAACTCATAATCTAAGACTTGTTATTTTAATATATATATATATAAGAAATTTCATGCCATAGTAACTATACGAAATCCGTAGACTCGTAATAATAACTTGTTGCCATTCCAAATCCAACAAAGCTTTAGCAAGAATTTCCTACAAAATTTATGTACCACATGAGAGCCACTTAATTCTAAATAACCGCCGTAACTGTGGTGTTAATATAAAATAGTTTTTTAAATAAACTAAGAGTTACAGTCACATTTTTGACACGAGAAGTGTGAATAAAATTTATTTCTTACCATCAAGTGCCGCACCACGAATACCATCTAACACATACATATAATTGCTTTACAAACAATCTGCCCTATCGAAACCAGGTAGATCAATACAGAAAATTTTCGTTACGTTCTAAATTAAAACGTTTCTTTTTAAGTAAATGGTATCAAAACCGAAATAGTAATAAATATCATCAGGTCATATTATTCTTTGTCATCGGTCGATTTTGTGCAATGGATATCGAGACTGCAGTCAGAAATTGCGATTTATCTGTAGTCTTGCCGACGGACTGTATGCTGTTTTCCCCAGTATCGGAACTGTAAAATATTTTCATGTCCGCAAGTGATGTGTGCAACGCAATTAGGTTATAATGCGCAGTCTGACAAACGAGAAACCAACGTCACCATCGTATATATCAGGGAAGTATGATAGAATATTTGCATTTCGAGAAGGCAGTAAGCTCAGGACTAAATGTTGTGCGATGGCTCTGACTGTCGGTGTTGACATGTAAACATCAGAGGCATGGCCAGAAAATTTTAGCTGGGGTGCACCCATGTATTATAGAGGTAACCTCTGCATGTGTTTATATGTTCAAATAAATTTTTGTTACAGTTTGGAACCGGAACAGCACCATACAAAACTAAGAGGGGGGGAGGGAGACACGGTCGCCCATTGCGGTGACCACGATGCATATACTGAAAATTTAAGGAACATATTTGTGGCTTAAAATTATCATAAACATCGAACGAAATTAACGATCTTGAATTAAGAGTTTTTGTAATAAGGACCGATACAATATTGTCCAATAACAATCGCAAAAACTAAACCAAAGGCGCTGCTATTTGCGTCATCCCAAGCACGAATATTAATTTTTGACACATGGATATTAAAGTAGTATTACAGACTATTATAAATTGTCGGAGCGACATACGTAATGAAGTGCTGGAAACGATAATATCAATGTTTGCGGATTAAAATAAATCAAAACAAAATCCGTCCTTCGCTCAAACGACGTTGGATTAAGTTAATTGATAAATCTACGGTTAAAAATGTTACAAACGTTCTGTCGCAACCATAATTGTTTGAAATTGCATAATGAATTAATAGTATCTCGTAAGCGAGGGTGAAACTGAGAAAACATGGTTAAATTGTTAAATAATCATTTTGTATAATTTCACCGTAACAGACTGTGTTTGATGTATATACCATCCTACAAGCTCTTGGACCCTGAGCCCATTCAAAATGGTAAAAACTCGTCGAATCTGAACCAAAAAAATCAATTCACGACGCATCAAGTATTTGTTCTGGTCTCTAGACAACCAAATCATGGTATTAAGTCATATAAAGACAATTTTTGATGACTTGTACGCAATATGTAACCAAACATCAGAAGACAGACATTAGTCTGAAAATCGAGTTCATAGTCCCTAAACCCATTGAAAACTCATTAAATATACATGCTGCATTGCAGATAACGAAATCATTGCATTCAGCATAGCGAAGAGCCTCTATATTATCTATATCTGTATACCATGTACCAAAATACTGAAAAATCACTATGTTCTGAAAATCTGGTTCATTGAACCAGTTGAAAACCTATGAAAAAGGCATGAAATATGCACGTTAGGCTTAAGAAATACATATATAGACCATTCTTGATGATTGCGAGCTTTACATAATCAGACAAATGAAAACGCAGTAAATATTGGTTCCTCTACCGTAAAACCCTTAAACTCGCATGAAAAAGTATAATATAATCAAGTTGGACCTTAGATAGATAAACCATGGTACCCAGCGTGTTCGATAACCTAATGGACACTCTATTGTAAAGTAAAAGAAGCAATAACTCGGCGAAATTAGAAAACTCGCCATTTCAGGCAAAGGGTCGAGGAACCACATCCGGGCCCGCGGCGGGCCAGGGAGTGGTCCCACAAAAAATCGTATAATGTATAGTTGTAGATCTCGATGAGCTGATTCTGCATCTCGATGCGAAGCCTGTATCGCGAGATATGAGATGTGAAACACTGTTGCCCGTGTGGCCAGATTTGACAAAGATACTTTAAAAGCCAATTTTTTGTCATTTTTATTCAGAAGATGGGGCCGGAGCTGTTCGAGGTTCAGCTAAAGAGCATATGGTCATCAATTCTGCTATTATACAAAAAAATTTGTGGAAATCAGTCCATTTGAAATGAGTTATGAGTGACAGCGACAGACAAAATAAAGAAGTTTTCACGATTTTCCCCTGGCGCCCTAAGTGGAATCTTTTTGTATAAACTGTTTTCAACGTCTAGTGACAATATACTTTTTGCTTGTAATCAGTTGTAAAGTGGACAATCTCAAATGGTTATACTGTCTTTATTGGTATGTAGGTGTTTATTTAATGTTACAAACATAAAAATGTTTTGTCTTACATCTTAATTTTGGCTTATACAAAATAAATGTTCTGATCAACCAGTAAAATTTTGCTTGTTCGGTGGTGTTTTATCGGGAACGTTTCATCGAATGTTAATGAAATAAAATTCTCTATTCTATACCGTCATATCTTCGATTCAATAATTTAGATTCTGGTCATACGCACGGGCGCAGGTGTAGCCAGATTTTTTATTGTTTTCTATATCATGAACGACTGGCTTTTTTCCTCAAGCGAGATTTTTTGCACTGCTAAATTAGGGGGAAGGGAAATCACAAAATCGCCCCACAGCAAAAATTTTTTGGTATATTTGCAGTCAGCTCCACAACATGAGTTCAACGGAAGTCATTATTATTCATTTGCAAAATTGTTTTTCAATTTTTTTGACTCGGCATCAAAGTAGTACGCCGAGTCAAAAAAATTGAAAAAATTTTCCTTCCGAATTTCGACCTATAATTCACCTTTGAACGCAGCTTGACGAGGCAATTGTAATAGCACCAATTTTCACTCAATGAAACCACACAGTAATGAATTATTTAAAAAATTAAACATATTAAAATGCACTTACATTTTGTATATTAAAGCCGATAAATCTCCCGGAGTTGATGAACCATGGCCTCAAATGGATGACAAGCAAACTGTTGACGTCATACATATTCAGCCAGGTATCTTTGGAACACATCATCCGGAACACACCTACGGTCTCGAAAAAACACCTTTAGCCGACCGCATAACCCGTCAGTATTCTGGGTGTGAACTTCTATGTTATTAGGATTAACGAATTGTCTATTATGGTAATTAACCTTTCATGGATGTAAGGCTGCTGTCGCGGCTATGAGGCAAACCCATGGATATAGGCAACAAACTATCGGTGAGTACACGGCTTCCTGACCGAAAATGCTGAGAAATTAAGGGCATGATGACACCGATAGTTCTCGCCGGAACCCGGAAAAGTAGACACCTTTTTGTACCGCGTTCCAACATTCCCACCGCCTAGCCATAGGCGGTGGGAAACCCACGATTATATTTTTGTCGAAAAAACATTGATTCGTCAATTTCAACGTGTCGCCAGCAATCCCTGGGCCTCCCAGCATAGGGTCTTGACAATTATTCCGGCAATAATTGTGCCAGGCACATACCGCGTGTTCCAAAACGCCAACTTTATTCCACTCGTTAAATTTTTGATGAAACCGACCATAATCAGAAGAATTTTATCTACAGGTAGTTTATGATAAAAAAAGAGAGAGTTAATGCGAATTGGATATTTATTTCGACAGTTTTACTGTCTGAACACCGCCATTCTAAATTGTCCTGTCACACCATATCACCCCTCGCAGCCAGATAGCAAGGACTACCACAGTCACATATATAACTATTACTAATTAACCCCAGTTTAGCAAGGTATTCAATAGTACTATTATAATTTGCCGTCATTCGGCAAACGTCAACAAATTTTACATTTAACTCCCCAATTTCATGTTGCCCGATAAGATTATCTGGTGCAATATGTATTATTTTTTGGTCTACCGCGGGTAGCCACGTTTTAAATATATCTGAAAAAATGCTAAATCGAAGGCTTAGGCTGAGACTAAGCTTAAGCGTGAGCTAAGCCTAAGCCTGAGGCTAAGCATGAGACTAAGCCTAAACCTAAGGCTAAATCTGTTCTTCCACTAAACACTACGCTCTAATGCATCAAACATGTCTAACCAAATTTCAAAATATCTATTTTTCACTTGCATTCAAATTGTCTGGCATAGTATCTTGTCACCAAGACAGCCTATTGAGATATCCCACTAGTTTTAGATAGGCCATTGCGTTTTCTATAAAATTTCCAAGTTTGAGCCAAATCGGTATATCCTTTTATAAGTTATGGTCAACTAACATCCATATTTTTGAAAAAATTTCGACCCCTGAATTTAGGCCCCTCCTGATCCCTCTGAAGGAGACATAGCCGTGAAACCTTTTCCATTGGAAAGAACGAAAAAAGTGAACTCACGGGGGAAGAGCGGTAGACGATATTAAGCGAAGCTTTTGGGAAAAAAATTCAAAATGCCTCAATACCCCAAAAACCCAATTAAGCATCATCAGGAAGCCATCCCTGAAAAAGGGCGATCCTGGTCTCTAAGAGAGCTCTTTTGGAGGTGAGAGATGATTGGGGTCCAGAGACTATGGGGCTGTACCTAAAAAGATAGTGGCCCCTTCCCTGATACCCCCTGCTTCAGGAGTCCCAAAATTTCTGTACTGATTTATTTTATCGAATCTCAATGTTACCCATAACATACTTTCTCCTTTCAGAACTTGGCATTAGAACTGTCAATGTATGCCATACATATCGCATTTTAAGTACAAATTTGGCACTACTTTTTCATCGTGCTTATTGTACACAGTGATTAATACTTTTGGAGTTTGGAATGCTATTTCTCAGTCATCCTGCTTATTTGTCGCAGTTCTATTGAGTGCATATACAAAATTTGGAATGGGTGCCATCTTACCGCCGTTGACACGTCTGACTAAAAACTAACATGGCGTATTTTTGGTTATTTACCTTTGACAAATTTGCAAGCGTTGATAAAAGTAGATTACCACGTTGAGTTTAGTTTTTTTACTTTAATGGAATAAGTCAAATGATTACAAATTTCCAGGTAGTCGACGATAACGTTTTTTAACGCCAGTGCAATTCTGAACATGAAAATTTGTTGTGGCTAAATTTGACATAAATTTTTATAAATGAGCCAAAAATTAATAGCAAATATGACACATTTCTATGCTATAATATATTACAGCGATATCTCAAATGTGATGTGATTACAGGTTTAATACATATATGCTTTAGCTCTGAGGTCGGGAATGGGGGTATCCGGCGCCACGGCGTAAGGAGATCATCTCAGTGTAGAGGTCCGAGGGTGTTTCTCGGTGAGGTACTGAAAAAAATTGACGACCCTCTGAAGACCCAATTTTACCCCCATTTTTGCCTATTTCCATCCTATTTTGCACAAGTTTTGGGGGAAGGAATACGGAGTCTTAGGAGTGCTGGGGGTTCTCTCGGGTGGGTAGAGTAAGTCCTCAGGGGGTAGCCCCATGAACCCTGCTTCGGTATGTATGGTTGAAACGTCAGAAAGGAGCTTTAATTGGCAGGTTCTCATATGCGTCAGTTTCAGAGAATTTTAAAATAAGCCTCGTGTTATGCCGACATTTACTAAATTTCTCTTAATTATAGCTGCTTTAAACCGACGCAACACAGTTTTATCGTTTATAGTCATCATATCACGCGGACAAACACTCAAATATTTACTATACTTATTTTAGAACAGTGAGCAAACAATATTTATATTAGAATAAATATAACAATATACAATATAATACAATATTTATATTAGAATAAATATAACAATATACAATATAATACATTATTTATATTAGAATAAATATAACAATATACAATATAATACAATACATACAATATACTAATTATTATATAGGTATTAAACCATAACAGTTAGTTTTTAGAATCGGTGCTGAAGACATTCCAGATGTAATATTATTTTTTGGAGCCCTATTGTGATCATAAACATTAGTCTTATGGCAACACTGTTCCAACTTGTATTCTTTTTAGATTAAATCAAATTTAGATTTTGCAGTTTGTACTTGACTGATGCCCACAGAGCAAACACCGCCGTAAAACCCGTGGACAGGATGGAGTTTGGCAGTGGAGTCAACCGATGTATACAGGGTGTTTCAGGAGTAACTACCCACACTTTGTCAATCAATATCTTCTGGCGTAATATTTCGCAATGGTTGTTTATCGCTGTTTTTAATATTACAGGTTATTATAAATATATACTGTTATGGTTTAATACCTATATAATAATTAGTATATTGTATGTATTGTATTATATTGTATATTGTTATATTTATTTGTAATATAAATAATGTATTATATTGTATATTGTTTATTTTATTCTAATATAAATATTGTATTATATTGTATATTGTTATATTTATTCTTATATATATATTCTTTGCTCACTGTTCTAAATGAATTATAGTAAATATTTGAGTGTTTGTCCGCATAATATGATGACTATAAACGATAGTTTTATGTTGCGTCGGTTTGAGGCAGCTATAAGATTAAGAGAAATTTAGTAAATGTCGGCATAACACGAGGCTCATTTTAAAAATTCTCTGAAATTTGACGCATCTGAGAACCTGCCAATTAAAGCTTCCTTTTCTGACGTTTCGACCCGTACCCCCCGAAGCAGGGGTTCATGGGGCTGGGCCCTGAGGACTTCCTCTACCCACCCGAGAAACCCCGGCGCTCCCTGAGGCTCCGTCTCCCTTCCCCCAAAACTTGTGCAAAATTTGATGAAAATAGGCAAAAATAGGGGGTAAAATTGGGTCTTAACAGGGTCATCAATTTTTTTCCGTACCTCACCGAGAACCACCCTCGGACCTCTACACTGAGATGATCTCCTTACGCCGTGGCGCCCGCAGATACCCCACGAT
>JASANE010025381.1:0-11382 GCA_030248225.1 Trileptium ribeirensis | reverse complement strand
TGTTGTATGTATTTGGTTCAGTTACGTATACTTATCCGAACGATGATGACAGCTAAAAGCTGGTGGTAGATTAAGTTTATATTTTCTCTGTGCAAAATTTTAATTGGGGCTCAACGCTTTTGGGTATGGTCTTCGATCGATATTTGCTAATGCCCACCATGCATCGGGAGACAGCAGTAAACACATGCTGGCCCGACAGTACAGGTGGGCATGGCTGGAGTATGCATTATCCAACGTACCACGACGACGAGTACTAGGTAGATTTAGCATAGCATATTACTCATACAAAATTATAGTTTAGAAGTACGTCAAATGCCCACAATATCGTTTTAGTTTTTATTGACCAGGCTAACGTTACTGCAAATTTCTCCCATTGCCTAAACCTGAAAACACACTATGCATTTGGCACCTGTGACTTACAGTACGCGCCAGAAATGGCCGTCAAATATCGCGTGAGTGCGACTGTGATTTTTGGCAGGTACTATACCAATTTTATAACAGCATCTAAACTACATTCACAGAAATAATAATAGCAATATTACGAGCGAAAATAGCAACATATATAGTAAATCCTTAGATAATATAATAATGAGTTGATAAAGCACTTGTAGTATTGATTTTTTACAAGTTACTTGTATATATAAATTGTCATCTGCAGTTCTATAAATGGAAAGATTGTGTATGCAGATACACATCTGAGAAACGTGAAAACAATAGGCAGCATGGCTGCCACCCTAAATGAAGCTGTGCTGCTATTGAAATAATTTATGTGTGTTAAGTTACATCAAGAACACGTTACGCAGCAATATAGCGCGTTTGGCCTCTGCACGAAATACTATGAACTTCGGTGTCAGAGTCGACAATTTCGAGATGGAAAAACTGTCTCAGAGTTCTCCCTCCTGACTGCTTGTTTTCCAACATTATTATCATGAAACAAAATATAAGTTATACAATACTATCATAGTATTAGAGGCTATGCATATGCTTTCTAACTGGTATCGTCAACAAAGCAGAGTATTGTAATGTTCCAACACAACATACCTTACGACCTAATGAATGCGGGACAACAGCTAAGTCATCTTACTCGTGCTACATGCATTGTCGATCGTATACATAGCTTTATAATTGTTAAATTTAAACAGAATGAAAAAATTTTTATTTCTGATATTCAGTTGTTGTGATAATCTATATTTAACATAAACTTAGGTCCAACTGTTATAAAATAGGCACAGTCGAAAAAGCAGTCTAAACGGCGAAGCCGTATCGGACTGAGTGCTAAGACTTTTGTTTTCAAAAAAATGTGTTTTCCTACATCAGTATCAATGTCAGAATACTGCCTGGAAGCAATGATAATGAGTGACGCCTCAGAACCGACTGAAGCAAGGCGACCCTGGTTTCTAGACTAGTGATTTTATAGTATGACGTGATTGGCATGCAGGTACTATTAGATATAATTATATTATTTTATTACTTTCTAAATATAAAACAAGCTACTGGATAGCTTTATAGGCGACGTCTCTGAAAGTGCTCGGAAATTTTTTTATTTAACTCTTTATGGCTTACCTACCGTGCTCGTCCTGCGGGAACTGTGTACCCATTGGTAAAACGAGCCTAAAGATAATCCTATTGGTACAAATAATGAATATATTGTGCGTGCCAGAAACGGCTGTCACCGTTCGAACGTATGGGGCTGTAAAGCGAGCAGCGGTCATTTCTGACGTATAATAAAGGAAATATTAGACTGATCTTTACGATGGGCATGCCGGGATTCGAACCCGAAACGCTAGTTCTCAAGACTAGTGCGTTATCATTATACCGTTGTCACCGATCAACTCAAATTGCAGCTACGCGATATACGGAAGCGTAATGACGCTCTACATTACTCCTTTTCCAATACTTGGAGGTAGCGTGCTTTCTCAAGATAATGCGGTGGAGTGGGATCATGTTTCGCTTCCCAAGCCCAAAATGTCCACGTGACATCTTTACGCTTAACCAACATGTATTCCTTCCTAAACAAACAATACATGTGCATTATTACTACTATAGAACATACACCGTTCAACTCGGGTTGGTACTACACTAGCGAATTGCAGCGCTACAACTATGTATATATATATATATATTTTGAGAAAGCATTTTAAGCATGTGGGCTTCAATATTTTTGTTACTGCTGTGAGGTGAAAGCTGTTGGGTATGTGAATTACGGTGACTATGTATCTATCAATCAACGTAATAGGTGCCCATAAGATCGTTACACTACTAAGGGTCAGACTCCCTAAACCGTATTAACGCCCCCTAAGCCATATTTACCCGTACTCTCAGCAAGAATTTTAGCAATTATGAGTAGAATTCCAAAAAATTTTAAGGTAAAATAACTAGAGAAAATGAGGAAAATTGGGGACACAAGGGAAATTTTTGGTTACCGTCACTGAGACCGTCTACATTCCCTAAGCCGATGGACCTTGGGCACTTATGATCTGCATATGATGATTAAAATTATGTCATTGGTTTTATAGGATTTTGTATCGCAGTAATTTTATTATTTTTCATATTGCTTTCATATATAGTAATTATAATAATAATCGCTATTTACTGATATAATTCAAATATTTATTGTGTTAGCTATAATTATCGGAACCGCTGATTTTATACCGTTGTTTAGTGGTTTATAATTGCGTTGCACCCACCAGTATATAATTTTTATACATTTTGCAAAAATAATGACGCATGGAAGTCAAGGACTGATATAAAGCAAATCGTTTTCTAATTATTCGAAAAAAATTAGCAGCCGATAATTGCTATTTGCCAATATTTTGAAATTCTCGTTATCTGTTAATATTTCGTGAACGATTTGCATTTATTGCTGTCCGTAACCATATGCTCGAAAACTGGCATCAGCTAAAGCCGTTGCTGTCTGCTCGGAAACATTTAAAATACGAAAATTCTGTTACCAATATTTTTGTATGCTCAGACAATAATCAGGCAATGCTCCTCTTAAAGCTAGATGCACATTATGTTATCTAGGTCAAATAATTTTCGTTCAGGAACATCAAACGCCATAGTCATTGCTGGAGGCCAATTATTTCAGGAACGGAAAAAATCATTGAGACAGTTAAACACATAATATTGAATGTCCCTTTGTCGTGGTCCCGCTTCGATTGTTCTGCTTTGCATGCCGTACGAATGATTGATTGATATTTTTTGTTATGGTTTGATTTGCGGTGTATTGTTCCGTTTATTTTTTTGGCTCATTGTCGCTATTGCGGTGTCTTGCTGTTTTTATCCCGTATTGCTGCTGCAGTGATTGCAATATTCATATTTTTTTATGACATCGTTCTTTGTAAGGCCAACGTTATTTATTCAAACGCAATGTCATAAAATATAATTGTCTTCCTTGGGTTTGATGTGTTTACCTAGATTTGATGATATGTTGCCCGGCGACAGTGTTGTACCAAAATTAAGATACACGCATGTAAACTTTTGCTATGAGCCACTACCTCCATCTGAAATTTAACATTTTTGAATTGAATAGATATTACGAAGAAACTAATTTCATACATATCGTGTCGCACAGTTTATGGTAGAATTAAATTCTGAAGTTACTGAGCTATTTTGAAGCTGTTGTTCGGATCGTTAAGGGCCCTCGCAAACTAACAGCGTAATATGTGCCAACGTATTTGAATAGAGCTTAACTTCACATTTTAAAAACGTGTACATTCGGTACATTTTTATTATTCTTTTAATTCTCGCAGCTATGTAATTACGGTTGAAACTTGATTTTTAAAGCTTCTTTATTTATTATGTAGTACACCATACATAGTCCGAAATCCCAGGGGAATAGCGGGTGCTTCGATGAGGGGGCAGGGGGGCTTCGGCCTATCCAGGAAAAATTAGGTGGGCGTCAGGCGGGTGAATTTTCGAAATTTTTTAGGATTCAGAATATGAGCATGTGTGTTTCATACGCTTCAATACGCAATCATTCTAGCCCATGTCGATTATGTCATGTTGTACCAAGTTCATCATGACTAGTCCCAACTAGGTGATTGCATAATTTTTTGTCTTCTAAGCATAAGCAAAAACTAAACTTAAGCTTAAGCTGGGTTCAATCAAACCGTCGTACCTATGTTTGGCCTACAACAAACTCATGTCAAATTTTCCCCTCAAAGCTACAGCAGGAAAAATTGACAGTATATGTATATATAATAATATTTCAACTAATCAAACATTTTAGGTGGTGAAAGTCAAGTACGCGGAGCACTGAGCGATGATGAAGGAGCTGCCTCACAGTACAACGTAAGCTATGCAGCCAGCTTTTTGGTTAGCCTAATTCATAAAGGTGCCCTTACATTATGTATATATCTGTAAACGCAAATATTTCTGTTTTACATGTTTTGACTTTTTCTAAATTTTCAAACGCTTTGAGGCAAATATTCTCTGTAGATTCAACGCAAACTCTTGTAATTAGTCCTCTGGTATGGTGAAGAATATCGAACACAAATGATTGGTCGCGCCAGGATACGAAACACTATCGAACAATGTTGGTGCTTAAACGCTGTGGAAGACCAGTCCAACAGCAAATTATTCAAGCAACACCTTTGCCCGGATTTTATCAACTTGTGTCGGGTGACGGCAAATGGCTGACTGCCGACAAGTTTCGCTAAACACGATGAATTGGAAATTTGAACAACTTAACATTCGTAAGTCAAGGACAGTTCAAGCAACACCTAAACCAGTTGGATGTCGCATATAATTCCTTTTGTCATGACTTGAAGTCGTTTGTACGCGAATTAAAAGCAGTCTCAAGCACTTGCATAATGCAACAGATGTGTAACCGTGCTGTCCATGGCTCTAATACCTGTTTTCGTGTGCAGGCCACGGACATGACATACAAAGCAGCATACAACCTTCTACCAATCTTCCACTCTTCCGGTAAGTTTCTTATTGCGAATTGATCGAAATCGCCGTAGACCTTGGCTTATAAGCACTTTAGTTTACAGTTTGTCTTTGCGGAAGAGCCGGGCAGAAATAGAAATGCAAAAGACGAGGTTCTATTATGTAAATACAATGCAGAGGAGGGTACTTTCGGCTTCTGAAGCAAACGGTGTCATCACGTGACCCGATGGTCCTGTTTCTTTCTCTGATACACAACTTCAAATACCTCTTCTAAATCAAATCAGCCGTTTTTCGTCATATTTCCGTCTGTTAAATCGATGACAAATGTGGCAAAGCGGGGAAATGTCCTGGAATATAGTCCAAAATCTACTGGACACTCGTGGAAAACTAGCTCGCTAGAATGGCAAGCACTATGTGTTAAAGTTTTGTAGGGCGTACTATAGCTAGTGCGGAATTGACGCCTAGGCAGACTATAGCAAGACTGTACTATATTTAGTGCTGGGCGCGGCGGCTTTGAGGACTGACATTAAATATTGACGTATATTAGTTTAATAATAAACATATATGTTATATGTTTAAATATTACAAGTTGGTATTGGACGACACAAAATCCTTGTATTTTGGTCATTGGAAATTATGCATCAAAGAACATTAAACGAAATATTTAACAAACAAATACGGTAATATTTTTGTCTAGAACTGTACAAACCTATATCTTATCATTGGTTGCTGAGTTAACATTTAGACACAGTGCGAGCTTCGTATCACATGGAATTAAAGTGTTCTATGCTGAAACAGTTCTGTGTATTTTACTTTTCGCACACAAGAACAACTGTGACCTTATTCGAACAGATCAGATTGTGTTATTCCCGTTCAACACTAGGCTTTTTGATCTTCACGTTGGAGCTCTGTTTTAACGTTCTTCTTACCATCGAGCTAGCGGACCGTCATAATCGGTTTTTCAGGGCTATTCTTATTTTAGGTATTGGTATGTGTTAGTCGCGTGGCACAGTAGTTTTCTGATCTCTTAATCGAAAATTACATGGTTTTCCTAATTGGTTTGAATTTTGAAGGCCTTTTGCTAAGTATTGTTAAAATATAACAGAAATAAATTGTATTCCTGCCTTCCAACTCTACTGCGGTTTTGGGATAATTGGAGCTTTTAAAAATATAGAATCGTCCATAGACTAGACGGTTGATGGAATTAAATTTTTGTCATTGCGCTACATCAGACGAAACGAACTACAGTGGAATATGATGCGATCGGGACTGTATGAGAACTGAGATGGAATAATTTATACGCGATAAAATTTGCATCGGGTGTTTGTTAATAGGATAAAGAAACAAGCTCAGGAAAAAACAGCAAAAAAGACAAGTCGAAAAAGTCGTTTTTCCCGTCGTTTTGGAACAAGAGAAAACCGAATAAACACGAAGATGTCGATGAGCAGCAATAACATATATATCGACTATAACTGTAAACCGTAATTTACATACATACTTAGGTTATTAACACTGAGTGCATACCTCAGAGGTAACATGCTATCTTAATTTGTCTTTTGTTGTGGATTCACAACACTATTTTGAAACTGTACGTTACAGTACCCTCCAAAAATGACTGTCCCTGGCTCGAGACTCGCACGAAATACATTACTAAAACTATAATTTATTATTAATTTGAACTGGTTCAAAATAGCTAGCGAGCTGCTCGCTCGAAATCGGACGCTCATTTGTGGAGCGTACTACTGTATGTGGTCACCTGCCTTAATTCAGGTCATCTGTTGTACAAGCAAACATATGTTTGTTCTCAGTGATTGGGTGGTGTTTGAATGTTTAGAACTAAGCTGGCGATTAAGAGTAAGCCTTCCAACAAAACATACCTGCATAAAAGCATAGCTAGAGTGATACCTACACTGTACGGGGTTACTGTCCGGGAGATTTTTAATACCATTGCAAATGAAAAATAATTTTTGTAATCAGAATGTAATAGAGATTGTATGTTGCAGGGTGAAAGCTTTTAAGTTCCGTCTGTGTGTGTGATCGGCCATAACTCGGGAACCGACTTACCGATTTTCATGATATTGGGCTGATTCGAACCAGCATAGTTGATTTCCCGTGTACATCCCCGAGCGTTTTTGATTTGGCGTCTGGGGTCAAAATGTTTTTTGACTCATTTTACCCCATTTTCGTACCCTTCACGTAAGCAAGGTTATTTTTATCTTAACTTTCGAATTTTTTCTCTGGTTGGTTGCATTTCATAGTAAAATGACGAATGCCGATGCGAATTTTTTTATTTTTCTATTAAGGTTATGGGGTTTGAGGCACAGGAGTATGGCGCACCCGTGGTTCCTCGATCTAATATTCGGAAAAAATTTCTGAAGTCCCAAACGACTGAAAAGTTTCACTTTGGGGGTTTTCTGGCATGGAAAATTCATTGCCGTATTGATTTTACTATGTGACATATGGTTCCATGGGTACGGGGGATTGGCACTCCCATGGTTCGGGGTCAGAGGTCAAAATAAGGGTTTTACCATATTTTAGTACACTTGACGGAAGCAAGGTAATTTTTATCTTAACTTTCCAATTTTTTCTCTGGTTGGTTTTATTTCATAGTAAAATAATAAATGCCGATGCGAATTTTGTGTTTTTTGATTAGCGCTTCGGTCCTGGAGTTATGCGGTTTAGGGTATGACACCATCGTGGTTCCTCGACCCAAAATTTGAAAATATGTTCTGACATCCTTAGCAGCTGAAAAGTTTAACTTGGGCGTTTTCGGGAGTGGGAAATTCATTGCCGGTGTGGGTTTTGCTCTGCGACTCATAGTTCCATGGATACGGGGGCATGGAACCCCATGGTTCCTCGTGTCACAATCTGTCACATGATGATGATATGAAGCGATGTATTTTATGTATGCAAATTGGCATAGCTAAAGTGTTCGTAGTAACAAGTTTACTGTTTCGTTTAAAGCATACGCTTTGCTACTTTCGGAAATTGCTCAACGAAGAGTTCCTGTTTTCCGGAGAGCGCAATAAACGATTTCTGTTAAATAAAGAGTTTATTTACATGGTCCTTCGGAGATTGATCCAGTACGTAACGTAGCAACTAATGTTTTAGTTGCGAAAAACTACATTCTTTGTTTTTCAATATTTGTTTTCCCCGATCAACAGTTGCAACTAGCGTTTTTGTTGCAACAATCGTCGTATACGTCGTGCAATAATTGGTTTTTGCGCTCTCAACGTTTGACAACTAGCGTTTTAGTCGTCAAATATTAGAATCGTCGTCTGCTATTGTTATCGCTATCGTCTGCCTATAATTTTCCAGAATTGTCGATCGTGATTCGGTATGTCACTTTTCGTTTAAAAGATTTTACTTTTGCCGATTTCAATCGCTAAAAAAATATATATTCAAACACTAGAGATCGTTAAACGTTTTTGGCAATTTTTGAAATGCCAGATTTCGAAGCATCTTCCAAGCAGCTTTCAGTTTGGAAGCGACAGCGAAATATAACACGCAACAATACGGAGCGGGAACTTAGCAAAATAGATGATTTGGTCAGAGATCAGTCTGACGCCTCTGAAATTTCTGTTTCTAAAGAAAAGCTAGTCGAGTACAGAACAAAGCTCCAAAAACTGGATGAGTACATTTTGCCGTTAAGTTCTGTGGTCGAAATTGCTCAGATAATAGCGCCATCTGACGAGTTAGACCAACGCCTAGCAGACAAAATAATAAGTGTATGGTACCAACTTTCGAGTAATTTGTCCGGTGTCGGAACACAACTTTCCGGACAAGTTGGCCCGTCGAATGAAGTTGAAGAGCTTGCAAAGCTGTCGGTGCTCAAAATTCTGCCTATTGGCGGTAATCCCATCAAATGGCGCGAGTATTGGAACAGCGCTATCAACAATAGGCCCAAATTGTCAGCCGTTGAGATATTCCATTATTTGAAGTCATTTTTGCGCGGAGAAGCCCTGCGGATTGTGGAGGGATATTCGCTCACTGCAGACACGTACGATACAGCATTGGAAGCGCTCAAAGAACGTTACGATAACCCTGAAGTCAGCATTATTGCGCATTTGGATGAGATAATTTCGATGAAATCGTCAGGAAACGATGTCGAAGATTTGCAGCGTGTGTTCGATGAGTGTGAAGCCCACATCCGTAATCTGGTTGCACTAGGTCTCGGCGAGGATACATTTGGTCGGGTGTTCACGCCGCTGATTCTGTCGAAGGTGCCGCGCTTCATCCGGGTTGAGTTGCACAGAAAAAATGGCAGTGCCCCATGGGAGTTCGGAAATTTCCGAAAGTTTCTTCGTGAAGAAATTTCGGCTCGTAAGCTGGGAGCCAACGCGATAGGCGAATCGTCGATAGCTGACGTGGAGAAACATACAAACCCACGACAGAATTTAGAAACGGAAAAGACACTCGCAAACAAAGTTCCGCTTCAACATTAGGCGTAACTACTAATCGGAATACAACCACCAGGAACAAAATTACTATGCCTCAATATCCTTGCAACTTTTGCCAAGATGTCATTTCCCTACTGACTGTACCAAATTTATGAGCGTTGCTGCTCGTAAAGGTGCCTTAAAAGACATTTGTTACTTATGTCTGCGTTAGGGTCACAGACTGTTTCAGTGTCGTACAAAGCAGACGAAGTGTGGATTTTGCGGTGATGAGCGTTCACATGACCGGAGTCTTTGTCCGAAACGCTTTCGATGCGCCGAAGAAACAGCTCAGGGCGCCGAGCTGAATTCAATCGCATCAGATTATACTCCTGCAAGTTCGATGGTTTCCGCGGCACGATCCGTGGTGTCTGTTCTGGATCGAGGAAAAGCAGTGTTACCGACTCCTATTGTCACGTCAAACGGCAGCAATTGCCTCGTGAAGGCGCGGGTCATTCTTGACTCACCGTCAACTGAAAGCTTTGGACGTTACGATTTGCTAAAGCATATCGGAGCGAAGCGTGTAGGATGCGAAAAAATAGGTTTGGCTGGCGTTCAACCTGAATCGCGTCAGATCAGTAATTTTGACTGCTATGAAGTAGGATTGTTAGCTGAAGGTGGTGAAGAATTGCGCATTGTGGTTTGCGCCCTGAAAAGCATTTCGTGTCCCGTCGACGTGCATCCTATTCCGTTGTCCAGATATCCTGTTCTTTCGAAGATACATCTAGTGAGCACGGCTGCAGAAGCTCGTTCGACATCATGATTGGTCTGGATTATTATTATCACGTGGTCGGGCAAATACGACTACAGCTCGATCAGGGCCTTGTAGTCCTGAGTACCAGATTCGGCAACGTAGTGACCGGTTGCGTTCCTAGCCCTAGTCCTGAGGTAGGCAAACATTGCAAGAAAGATACAAGTCTGTTGGTCTTCACAAGTGGCACGGAGGCGGAATTAGAAGATAATCTACAGCGATTGTGGCGGCTAGAGGACGTCGGCATCAAGCCGTCAGTGATAAACGCCGATGATTCCGTCGCAGAAGCCGCATTCAACAAAGCTATAGCATATAATGCTGACGTACAACGATATTCTGTCCGATGGCCATGGAAATAAGAGCATGCCGAGTTGGACAACAATTACGGGCTTGCGTTCGGACGTTTGAGAAATCTGCTGACTCGTCTGGATTCAACTACTTTAGACGTCTATAATCAAACAATTACTGACCACGCTAAGAAAGACATCATTGAATTAGCTCCAATTGAAGCTGATGGGCCACTGGTGCACTATTTGCCCCACCATTGTGTACTGCGGCCTGAAAAAGCGACGACCAAGGTAAGGATTGTTTATGACGCGTCCAGCAAGACTCGGAAGGGAGCGCTTAGCTTGAATGACTGTCTATACAGGAGTCCAGTGTTGCTTGCGGACTTGTGTGGTCTTTTGTTGCGATTTCGAAAATATTCCATCGGATTAATCAGCGATATTGAAAAGGCATTCCTCCAAGTAGAGCTGCAAGTTGTAGACCGTGACGTAACGCGCTTTCTGTGGGTGAAGGGCTCACGCATGCAGCCAAACAATGATAATCTCATCGTCTATCGATTTACCCGTGTCCTTTTTGGTGTCAAGGCGAGTCCGTATATGCTCGCTGGCACGATCGAACATCATGTGAAAAAGCTAGGCACCCCAATAGCTAAACAGATACTACGTAACTGCTATGTTGACAATGTTGTCGCTGGAGCAGAAAGCGCGGACGAAGCACTATCTTACTATAAAGACACTAAAGAAGCGTTCTCGTCTGCCTCGATGAATCTGCGTGAGTGGATATCTAATAGTTCTGAGTTCATGACGTCCGTCCCGTCTCAAGATCGGGGAAAAGAGACGGTAGTGTCAGTGGTAGGCCCCAAATAGGAGCTGAAAACGGATGAATTGCGCTGCTCTGCAAAACTCTATCCCGTAGCAGTTTTTAACACAAAGAGAGCGATGCTTCAGACCGTGGCAAAGGTATTTGATCCTTGTGGATTTCTGACACCAGTCTGAGAGCAATCGTATGGCGTTCTTG
>JASANE010025380.1:0-29864 GCA_030248225.1 Trileptium ribeirensis | reverse complement strand
GTTACAAATGCATATCACAAGCTGAGAATGGTTCTTAGATTACGCCTATTCTTGCCTATATCGTTTAGTACGTATCTATTAATTCCTGAGTGTATGAACTATATAGTTGGAATCTGATTTTGTCCATGTAAAAGTTTACATTTATCTATGTTAAATTCAACTATGAACAATTTTATTCTTTTAAAATTGCAGCTATTTTTGCAGGTTATATTAATAATTTTGTTATTATAGCTAATCCATATCACCAGGAATGTGCATCCTTTCAACGTTTTTAGATATTTAATATAAATACAATTTTTGAGCCTAACACCAGGAGCGCAGCCAAACATCTATTTTATGGAGGGGCAATCCAATGTAAGGGAACTATTCAGGGTGTGCATTTTTTTGCAATTATAAAACGATCCAGCGAAAGTAACACAACTTTTGCAAAAGTTAAATATAGGGGAAATGTTTGTAGAGGGAGTGCCGCGCCCACCTGGTTCCGCCTCCAGCTATATGTTTGGCCAAATGGTAAATAGACTGGTGTTAATTTTATGGTTAGGTGTGCCATTACATTTTAAAGTATTTTTAGAGAATATCTTGGCCACGTACCTATTTGACCCCCAACCGCTATATATCAATTGTTCAGGCCATCTGCGTTCGATCAAAGCTTCTCGCAAGTCACTGCTGAATAGGGTTCGTTCATTACTGCTTTCAGCCATTTTCCACATTTTTTGATAATCACTGTAGTGATGTTTAAAATCGCAGAACCAAAATTGCGGATAAAAATGATCTATTGTCTGGAAAATTGTTAAATTAGTCTTTCGATGGCTTGCAAGTGATGATAAATATTCAAAATTTCGTTCAATAAAACATTTGAAGTCTTTCTTGTCACATCCATAGCACACAAGATTATGAGTGGTATAACATTTATCAATCCAACCGGACAAGACACGTTCGAATGGATCCCGAATAATTACCCATTTTGCCCATAAAGAGCTACGCCAAATAGTATTTTTATCACGGGGTAGCGATTCAGAAACATTAGGATCGTTCGTGTCAACTGTTGTGAGCAAGATTCTGAAATAATAACTGTCAAAGGTTATATCTTGTCAGAAGAATGTCTTCCAGCGTTAAAATGATCGTATTTTACTATCAGGTGTACAGATTTCACCCTTAGTCTAAATTTCTGTCACGGGTGCAACAAACTACTTTACTTATGATGGGGCGTTCACGTTATCGTATCATCATCATTTGGAAGTTTTGTCAGCCTGTATTGAAAATCACTCACTACAAACGGAATCAGTCACATTAACACCATATTAAGAAAACCCATGGTAATATGAACACTGAGTCTGTCTTGAATTCTGTTCAGATTTGGTTGTATTTAATAACTAAGTTTTTAGATGTGCTCCTGGCACCGTCAGTTAATCGGCAGAATGGTCACTACTCGCTGGCACCATAAACAATTGTGGTGAAAATACAAGCTGTTTAAATGACCAAACCGACGTTAAGTTTTGAAGCCGTTAGTAATACAAAAAATATGGTGTCAGCTACTCTTGCAGAAATATTAATATTTTACACGATGTTATCTCAATGAGACTTAGAACCTCCTCGTGCAATGCACACACAATTCCAAACAATTTTATATAAACAGTATGTGGATATATTAACATTGATTATGTCCGACTAGGTATTGCAAAACTAGATACAAGTCGAGACAACAATTATAGATTGTTTTTCGTTTGTATTTGATTAGCTGCCACTAAACTATATCGGTTCCAGAGTACCGAACAGAAAAATATAAATGTGATCAATCGGCATACAAAATATTTGCATTTGTTGCTTAACATTTGCATGTATTTGCATATATTTGCAAATCATGCAAATAAATGCATGAGTAAACTTAAGCTGCGCCCCCTACATCATCTTTTGTCACAAACGATTGCCATTTAGTTGTTCACTGACCACAAATTTCATTTTTGCGTTAAAGAACTGAAATTACATATTTCATACATTATAATTTGAAACAATGGTAATTAATAACAATTATAATTCGTGAACACAATGGTGTTAGGGTACATGGGCCGTATTGCATTCGCTATTGGCGTTATAGAACAGAAAAATGTCGAAATCTGGTACGATTATTGAAATCCGAGTTTGTTCTCTAACAACGTTTTGTACATGGTGACAAAAGAGGATTGTTGGGGCGTATCTTAAGTTTACTCTTGCAAAACACTTAACTTGAGATACTAAACGGGAAAAAGCATTTACTCAAGTACTTACCTAGTTAAATATTTTGAAATTCATTTACTCAAATAATTACCTAGTTAAATATTTTGAAATTACATAACTATCTTTTTATCGATTTTTTAGTTTTATAATCATAGACTATTTGTATTTTCTTACAAACATGCATCATTCATGGGCGCTCTGTAATCCATTCAGTAGTGGGGTGCAATCAAAAGTGATAGAGTCGTGGGAGTAAATTGAGAATGCCACCTTACGTCAGCTCTCCCTTTGCCCTCACGCTGCTCTCCAGCAATTATTATATTATTCTGTTAGTACTTTTCGGGAAGATGAACAAACTGCGAATTCCATTTAGTATGACAGTCGTTGTACAGAGTCTTTGAGTCAAATACGGCTGCTTTTGAATCAAGTGTAGCATTAAATGGTTCAGCACGTCGACACATAAGCGCTAAAATTGAAATAAGAATAGTCTTAAGTATTAATTTATATCATGTGTTTGTAACATAATGCTTAGAAGATATTTATACATAGATGTATAAGTTCAATTTAAGTGTTTTTAGTTAGTCTTTGCTTTGAAAGTTGAATAGCTGCGACAAAATAGAAACATTGAAAGTTAAATCAGTTTCAAGGAGTAAACTTGGAAATAACACCTAACTGTTTTTAAAGAACTAAGCGTTTTTATTATTGCTGTAAGAGATTCGCCGATGTATTAATAGTATATTTTTATCGTTTCATGTCAATGCTTATTAAATAACTATAGACATAAAGTGATTTATTGAAAATTCAAAATTATATTTCAAGCTACGAAATTTGATTTTAGAAAATAGCTACGAAAAGTTTGTTGTTTCAAACTTTTATAAGTGATTAATTACCGATATTTATTGCAAAACATTTTGCAATATTAGATTTGAAAATTTTTCATTTTCAAGTGTTCTGTGTAGATATTTTTTTTAGCATGAAAATTTCAATTTTTAGTATCGTTTCACATTTTACACGTTGGGCTTTGTGTGTATCACGAGAAAAAATGCGTATGAACGTGTAGCTCTACACTAATCAAGCTTTTGTATTTAGCTTTTTACCCAAAGCCAAGCTGAGTGGCGTAGCGTTATATCCTTAAGAAGACTTACTTAGTCTTTGGCCTTGTATATACTTCATATAAAGGACCTAGCTTAGGCTAAGGCTCATACTTTTAGGCTTAGTATATCAAGGGCGGTATACCATGCATATAGCTTACGCTGCTCAACTTGACGTTGGCCAGTTTTTATCATTTATTTTCGGACAGTAATGAGACTGAGCCCGGTTTGTAAGTTTGACATACCTTTTATTTGTGTACAAGAGTTTTTCGGGATCCAGCAAATCAGTGTCTGAGTTTTAATGTCCATGTACGGAACGTTTCGATGAGGATAAGGCAGCAGCCACGTTGGAACGTCGAGTACATATCGTTTAATGTCGCCAAGGAGAACGCTACTCAGGTTCACGTCGTTTGTTAACTCAAAAGTTTTGCTCCAATAATAATCACCACCCAGATTTAATTGTGTTTCCACGGCAGCAGCTTTGAAACGACTTCGACTAACCGCGGCGTTGTACATCGTCGTGAAGTGGTTGTCGTGCCCTTTCCATTGTGTAAAGTATAGCAATAGCAATGGAATACCGATAGATAATAACAGTAGCAAAAGTTTGACACGTGATAAACTTGTTAATGTAATTTTAAATAGTGTAAAGATTCGCATTGTTGGATGGATCATCTTATCCCCAACTACCATGAGTAGTACGGCCTTGTAAGATTTAGCTAAAATCACATAGTTTGAGCAAATATTTCACGATAAAGATTTTAAACGTCATAATTCATCAACTGGTGCTTCGATCCTGTTTATTTATGGCTCAAAATGCTTCTGTTGAAGTGTTCTAGCGATATCGGAGTAAATACAGCTTTATAAACTCTCGTTTAATTTCTACTGTTAGATCATCTTTTTTGGCCATTTTGAGCTATGTGAAAATTGTTTTATTTGCTAACAGTTTCATTCAGAATTTTCGGTATCGCTTGCATGAAATTGCAGGTAACATGAAATATCTTATTTGCCATATCGTAATGTACTAGGAGTAAATTTCACAGATTGCTGCAAAATATGGGAATTACATATAAATTCATGAAAATTGGTACGAAAGCGTAGAAATTCTTTGACAGTAAAGCGATATTGAACTCAGCCTGAGGGCGACAAAGGCGATTTTATGAATATCTAAACTTTTTGTTACACATTTTCATATATCTCGTAGAATTGGCATATAATTTTAATATTGGAAGCCTAACAGTTTGAATTCCTGGAACCAGATAAAAACTGGGTGGCGAAACCTCAATGGATCGTGCGAATTATTAAAATTTGCTATAATCATGGAATTTTTATTTTATTGTTGTATAACGAATGGATCTTGCGAATGGAACTCAATGGATCTTGCGAATTATTAAAATTTGCTATAATAATGGAATTTTTATTTTATTGTTGTATAACGAATGGATCTTGCGAATGGAACTCAATGGATCTTGCGAATTATTAAAATTTGCTATAATCATGGAACTTTTATTTTATTGTTGTATAACGAATGGATCTTGCGAATGGAACTCAATGGATCTTGCGAATTATTAAAATTTGCTATAATCATGGAATTTTTATTTTATTGTTGTATAACGAATGAAAAATCTTTCGAATGGAACTCAATGGATCTTGCGAATTATTAAAATTTGCTATAATCATGGAACTTTTATTTTATTTGTTGTATAACGAATGGATCTTGCGAATGGAACTCACGGATCTTGCGAATTATTAAAATTTGCTATAATCATGGAATTTTTATTTTATTGTTGTATAACGAATGGATCTTGCGAATGGAACTCAATGGATCTTGCGAATTATTAAAATTTGCTATAATCATGGAATTTTTATTTTATTGTTGTATAACGAATGGATCTTGCGAATGGAACTCAATGGATCTTGCGAATTATTAAAATTTGCTATAATCATGGAATTTTTATTGTTGTATAACGAATGGATCTTGCGAATGGAACTCAATGGATCTTGCGAATTATTAAAATTTGCTATAATCATGGAATTTTTATTTTATTGTTGTATAACGAATGGATCTTGCGAATGGAACTCAATGGATCTTGCGAATTATTAAAATTTGCTATAATCATGGAATTTTTATTTTATTGTTGTATAACGAATGGATCTTGCGAATGGAACTCAATGGATCTTGCGAATTATTAAAATTTGCTATAATCATGGAATTTTTATTTTATTGTTGTATAACGAATTTGTGGGAACGTTGCAATTATTTTTGTTTGCGTTCTTGGAAGTCAGGAGATTGTATGACCACGGTTAAGAAAATTTAAATATACGAAAATTTGAGGATTCTCTATGAAAACTGGACCCTATGAAGAACTGTACCCTATGACAACCGGACCCTGTGAGAACTGTTTTGCATCGAAGACCCATCTCCGTTATTATGTAGGACCGATTCGGTATACACATATTTGATGTGCACGTGTATTATTTTTTAACAAAAAAGAGCATCGTATACTCTGTTGTCATTGATATTTGTGTATCGTGTGTACACTTTAAACTATCATTGTCGCTATATATTTTCGGCCAAACTTTATTTGTTATTTGTGCCAATAGCCCAGTTATTAGGGACTTTTTTTAATTCTAGTTACGGTGGTCGAGGATAATTTTTTTAAACTTGGAAATTTGTAAACTTGAAATGCTACAGCTAGCCTAGATAACAGCATTTGCAGCATTCCCATCCAGAACAGGTTTCTCGAATTGTTTATACCGTCCCTTAGTCATAGAACGAGAACTGCGTGGCACTAAATTCAGTTTGGCTATTCTTAAAATTTATTATTTAAATATTTTAATAATAGCTCAGCTACTAGTATTTGGCCAAAGTAGGCGTATTCAATAGCGCAGGATCAGAATTCAAAAGAACGGAAAGTTTTACGTTGTCGGGTTCAACCTATCCGAATATACTTTTGGGCAACATACCTGTCAAGCAATTTTAAAACATATAGCTGCTTAATGGCTTACCAAGAAGTGAAAAAAGTTCTATGTGGATGGTCGCTTTTATAGCTCGTGGCATATTTTTAAAGTCTACGAAATTGTGTAAAATGTATGTAACCCAGCTTCTAGTGTCTGTTAAAATCGCCACATTAGAGCGACTCAAGTTACAAAATGTTTAAAATTTAGCTTTATTGGCTATACGCATATTTGCATTTTTTTGTAAAAGTTTATTTGACAGGTTGGAAATGATTGATATAACTTTACTGAACAGGCGAGTTGTGTAACTTAGTTCCACTGCTGACAACCTGACCTGCTACTCTGAATAATACGTGACTAACAAAATAAGATGGAAAATTATTGCCGCCCACAACTCAGACTTTAGTACCATGAGGCATGTAAGGATCGTTAGCGTAACCCGGCTGGCATCGACAATAAAAAATCAAATGATTAAGAACTGGGCCATTCAGGAGCTAAAGATTGAGTACGTAATCAGTGAAAATTTAAGATTAACAAAGATCTGGCTTCCTGTAGAAAGGGGACAGGAATGACGGATCCAGCTTATTACCTATAGAATCTCCCATGCCACACGTAGACACGTGTGCCACTGAAGTTGACCAAGCCCAACACCCTGTTAAAGACCGATTGCGATAAGCATGAATAGAACGCAATAATGGCAAATTATACGAGTGTTGTCGGTCATGAGCTGGAAAAAAATTAGCAACGAGCTGTTGTCAACCTATTGATTACCTTAGTTTAATTTGCATGGTGGTTACTTTTTGATCGAAGGCTATCTTCAGCAGCCACTAAGGTTATATTCTCGGTGACCATTTTAATACGTCTAAATAGCATACAAATTTTCATCATATCGTTTAATGATAAGCTTGAATTAAACGCAATAATGGCAAATTTTACGGATGTTGTCGGTCATGAGCTGGAAAAAATTAGCAACGAGCTGTTGTCAACCTATTGACCATCTTAGTTTAATTAGCATAATGTACAGCAGAATATACGTATACTACCCTTCCGCCAATTATTCATATTTACCCTTCCTGAAGGTTTAGCATCCACTGCGAGAGTAAATCGATGCAAACATTGAGCACCAGCCTCATTCCCCCCGAGGACCTCTCCCATCCGAGGATATCCCTCGAGGTCTTCTCCCCGAACACCGCTTTCCTTCAGGACCTACTCATCTGGAACCATCTTCAACATAATAGAACTGATATTGAGCACCTATTATTATACATTGTATATATAATTATATGTTGATATAATGTTGATGTATTGATATGATTATATGTATAATGTACACATCATACATGCTTATAGTGGAAGAGAAGTGTTTTATTCTCCTGCGGCTAGGCCCCACTTCGGGCGAGAGTTGATCCCCTGGTAGGAAGCCCGACCCCTTCTCCCACCTGATGACCTTTCCGCTTTATCCTCCTGACGACCTCACCTCCGCCGACCGTCTGCCCCCCTCCAAAACAGCCGCTATCCCGACCTGGGTTCTCGGATTTTGTGCGTGTATAATATACAACTTTGCAAATATTTTATTCATAAACTGCTATATTATTTCACATTTAACACCAGAATTAGGCCTTAGTCTTGCATCGCAGGTGGATCGCCGTTTATGACGGTGCTTCGACGATAAATGTCCGAGGAAAAAATTGTATTGTAATGCGTGAGTCCACTTTAGGTGTGTTAATGATGTTAATGTTACTTAAATTTATCCAACGGATCCGACTAGTCAGGTGGTATCACCATAAAGATCTATGACATATTATGACAAAATGATGAGGAGTCTGAGAAGTAGAAAACAATATCACAGTCTACCGGCTATGACAATAAAAGAAGTCAATTTTTTGTGACGATAAAAACAATGTCATATTGTTATCGCTAATATGGTGATACTCTGAAAAAGGCATAATATAGCGAAAATTGGAACGCAAGATCTAAAAGTATACATAATTAGTGACGTTCATACGTAAAATATGTAGGCTTAGCCAATAATCGTTAAGGACATTTCGCAACAGTTTGAAGCCCTCAAGTGAAAATGCATTTATTTAACAGGTTATTTTTCAAAATTATGCTACTAATACAATTGTTGCATCTGAAGGCCAATTATCAAAACCGTCTCAGTGATTTGCATCGGCAGCCAAGACTTGAAAGGCCATGTTCAGATTTCCGCTTCCTATATCTTAATGTTTCCTGTATGAGAAGTATTGATAATTTTAATGCTCATGATGATAATTCTACACAATTAGCACTAAATACACATAACGAACCACTCTTACAGGTGTAAAGCATAGTTTTCTCTAAAACGAAATCTCTTAAAACCTCTCGTATGAAAAATCTTTGGATCTCTATATGAGTCACATTTGCTTACTAAGGTTGCAACGTCGTGACAGCTTTCGTAAACACACAGTAGTTCCATGGTAGCCCAAATTGGCAACCAAAAAAGACACTTCACACTTCATAGTGTTTAAAGAAAGATATGATAATAACCCCATCATTCTGTAACTAATAATTATGAACGTCATGACAGTTTCACAAATACACGGTAGCTGTATGGTAGCCTAAATTGGCAACCAAAAAAGACACTTCACACTTCATAGTGTTTAAAGAAAGATATATTATCCCTATCATTCTAAATTAATAATTATTTCGTGCAGTAGTCAATAAACGTTTGCCGAGGCAGGGGCTTGTACCTGAATCCTTTTCAGCCGAGCCTCGTACTTCGCTGCTGCGCTATTTATGAGCTGTTGGTCCGTTCCTTGAGGAACATCGCTTAGCAACAAAGCGAAAAATTCGGCAAGAAACTCACTGCCTAAAGTATTTATGTAATAACTGATGCAGTTGCATGGTGCAACTTCCTAATAACATGCAGGTACTACCCCTTTTATCATAATCTCTAGGGTGGACCAAAATTTTCGCAACGTTGACAATCTTATAACTTTTCTCGGTCAGACCCAAGAAGCTGTGGAACTGAGCAAGTCGTAGGCGCAATTCACGATGTGTGTATATCTAGCATCTCTATGATTACTGAGGTCCCGCAGTGAGACTGACACCGACACCTGCACACAAATATGTCATTTTGTGCACGAAAGGGTTAACGCCTTTAAACATGGAGACATGGCAATATTTGTTTCCTAAAAACTGCAAATACCTAATTAATCAAAATATATTAACAATGATGTTTATATTAACGAACATAATTATAAAAAGGTGTAAGGTGAAAGAAACGTCAAATTTTATTCAAAAAATGGTGTGTTTGCGAATGATAATATAATATAAATTGATGAATTCAATAGTCAAGTTTCGATTTCTATACTACTGTTTATTGTGGTTTGTTTGAACAGATTTGAAGAAAATACGACTGCTTTGTAACCGCTAGTAGTGCTTGTATTAATGATATTATGAAGACATAATCATAAAATTGCATCTAAACGAACATAGGCAATAGTATAATGAGCCTACCGCTAGTACTGCTTGTATTAATGATATTATGAAGACATAATCATAAAATTGCATCTAAACGAACATAGGCAATAGTATAGTGAGCCTACCGCTAGTAGTGCTTGTATTAATGATATTATGAAGACATAATCATAAAATTGCATCTAAACGAACATAGGCAATAGTAGAGTGAGCCTACCGCTAGTAGTGCTTGTATTAATGATATTATGAAGACATAATCATAAAATTGCATCTAAACGAACATAGGCAATAGTATAGTGAGCCTACCGCTAGTAGTGCTTGTATTAATGATATTATGAAGACATAATCATAAAATTGCATCTAAACGAACATAGGCAATAGTATAGTGAGCCTACCGCTAGTAGTTCTTGTATTAATGATATTATGAAGACATAATCATAAAATTGCATCTAAACGAACATAGGCAATAGTATAGTGAGCCTACCGATAGTAAATGTGATATTAATCTAGTTCATAAATACAAAATATACATTAGCCAATTCCCGCGAATCCAGCTGGAATTTTGAGTGGTCATATCTTTTCACCAGAAAGTACAAATCTTTTAATAATTCGAGATGTCGAACGAACTATTTTAACTTGCGTCAACAATCAGCCAACACAAAGAGACTGGTAGCCAAAGTCATATACCAACCTTTAGGGTTAAGTAACCACAGCACTACCCATTGCGATTATGACACCAAATTAGTAGTTGTGCTCCTCTGTTATCCATTTTCCAATATTTTATTGGCTATGTTTAATCCCTGTGTGTGCGACATTCTACATCACCTGTATATATAGTGTAAAAAATTTTATTACTTTTTAGTGATTATCGTGCTATATACGAATACAATAAAATTCGATTTGATTTTGAGCTAAAACTGGGCGTTTTCAATGCCTACTCTTGTTAAAAGTAGAAATACAGATAGATAGATCCATTTACCAACATGTGTCGAAATTGAATCACAACCAATGCTAAAAATAGCGAATATTCGTATATCATTCTAGGGCTAGAGTTAATAAATTTTACGTTAGTGCTGTAACTAGGAAACAGGGTAATCTATCTTGCAGAAAAATATTGTTACGTAATAAAAAATTTAACGTTTTCTCCTACTGTAGAAGAATTTTCAAAGCGTTTTGGTCTCATTCAGTAAACCGTATAAAGCCCAAATATACCTACACAATTTTGCTGATGTCTATGCCGGGAAAAGTGCAATCTCCCACGGACACCGTACAAATAATAAATGAAGAAATAAGTTACTGGGTAACCTAAACGGTGAATACATTTATATTACTAAAATAAAAACTTGCGCCTGGTATTGTTGTGTAGACATTTGCTATGCATGGGCGACCTCCGAAGTCCCAGGTAGGATAGCCGGTGGGACAAGGGAGGTCATCGCCACGGGAATCAAGGTGTCGGGGGAAGATAAATTTTTGAAATATTTTGGAAGTCAAATTTTCAAATGTTTTGGCACTCTTTTTGCCAATTTCCCCAGTTTTTGCTAATCTTTGTCTGAATTTTGCCTATATTTGCACAAAATTTTCCGCACGCGTTTGGTGTGCGGTGGAGAGGGATGTGTAGCCTCAGGCGAATAATCTCCCCTGTCTTCCCTATGAGCATGCATGACATTTGGCGATACGCAGCTAATGTATTACAAATGTTGCCCAACGCATTTTTCCTCTAGATCTAAGTTATCGGTTTAACAGTGTTCAAAACTAAGCTGACGAACAAGTTATCTCGTCGTTTCATACTGCATAGTACCCGGACGCTTCGCAGGGACTGTTGGATTTGGCGTCTCTGTTAACTATTGCCTAGCTAATGTGCTGCAAATGTTGCCCAACGAATTTTTCCTCTGGATCTAAGTTATCGGTTTAACAGTGTTCAAAACTAACCTGACAAACAAGTTATCTTGTCGGTACATACTGCATAGTACCGGGACGCTTCGCAGGGACTGTTGGATTTGGCGTCTCTGTTAACTGTTGCCAAGCTACTTCAAGGCATAAGTAATACTCAAATGCATCGCAATGTCTAAACTCTTTGAAACGAATCGGTTCATTATAAAGATATTGCCTATTAAAGCAACATTTAGTCTATTCGAATTTTTTTTATTTTCTTTCAAGACCATGCCTACATTCGAGATAAAGCTTATGCAACAGGTACACAGTAAAATCTTGAAACAAAACAAACGCATATTCCAAAGCCATAAATACCAACAGTATACATATACGAATTATGGTCCAAAGAAATTCTTTTATCTATCAATTTTGTAGTATTTCAAAAATTAGTTACGAAAATATTGAAGATATGGTATTACAAGCTAAAAATTTTTTTGTCAAAATATTAACAATATGGCGCCAGTCAGTTGACAGAGTAACAGAATAAGTAGCTATGATATTCTGATGTAAAGTTGAGTGTTTATACTTTATTTATTACATGTTATAGACGAAGACAACAAAACTCGACATGATGCTAGCCTAAAAATGGAAGTTTTTTTTAATAAATGCTCTTGCAAAAGTGACCATAGCAACAAAGCCTTGATTTATAATTGTGTGGATGCTAAAACGCAATCAGAAAAAAGCTACTTTACAGATATCCGCCCAATCCGCTTCTAGGCTTTAGCCTTTATTACCTTTGCATCAGTGCAACGACCTAGAGGTAGGATAATTGTGCGGATGCTAAAACGCAATCAGAAAAAAAGCTACTTTACAGATATCCGCCCAATCCGCTTCTAGGCTTTAGCCTTTATTACCTTTGCATCAGTGCAACGACCTAGAGGTAGGATAATTGTGCGGATGCTAAAACGCAATCAGAAAAAAGCTACTTTACAGATATCCGCCCAATCCGCTTCTAGGCTTTAGCCTTTATTACCTTTGCATCAGTGCAGCAACCTCGAGGTGTGAATAATTTATCTAGTGTAAAAATAATTTTATTTTAGCAATGAAAAATATATTTTAGCGTTTTCTCGTAATGTGGAAGATTTTGAAAAAAGTCTCATGCATTTGACATTGTAAAACGCAGTACATATAAAAATTGTTGATGTTTGAAGCATGGCGGCTAAAGATTGTAAGCGCCCGAAGTCTCCGTACAAGTAAATAATGGTTGTAATAATCAATTCCGTAAACCCAACGGTGAAAATATGTTTCTACACTGCCAAAAAGGTCGACTGCTTCTCGTATTGTTTTGTGATATTTGGAAAAACGCAGTGATTGTATTGGAAATATTACCTGCTTAAGTTTTTGTCTAAGTCTAGCTTAATTATTTTACAAGTTTATAGAAACAGACCTGACAAACTGTATAGGTTGTCGGCATATACTGGATAATAAATACATGAATATATATCTATAATACTGGCCTATATACTTATCGAAATTGTATGCTGATGCTCCTGTTGCTGCTGCTCTGTCAAAAATGATATTGATTGATTGATTAATACATTGATTTAATACAATGTTAGTACATTAATAACGTATTAACAATTAATTAAGTTTATTCTTTTAGCTGTTGATATTTTGTTCCTTCCTTTTGTTCTAAATTTTAAACTTTTATAGTATATTTATTTCGTTTTCCCTGTTACTTTTGAACAGTTCGTTTGATCAATAATATTGTTAGACCAATGAATTTCTCTCAGCGTGCAGAATCAAATCATGCTTAACAGGACTATACTGAAATTAGATTGTCAGGGTACCATCTGAAAGTATAACTCCTATATGAGTTTAATGGATCCAGGAATCGAAAAAACGAAGTTAATCTCATAAAGTGATTTTATACGCTGAGTCGATTGGAGGGGTTAATTTTTCCAATGTTCTCGTAAGAAAATAAGGAGTCAGGGTACTAGCGGAAGGGCACCACTCTAATATGAGACTTGGGGGCTCAGAAATCGAAAAACGAAGTTAATCTCATAAAGTTATTTTATACGCTGAGTCGATTGGAGGGGTTAATTTTTTCAATGTTCTCGTAAGAAAATAAGGAGTCAGGGTACTAGCGGAAGGGCACCACTCTAATATGAGACTTGGGGGTTCAGAAATCGAAAATTGAAGTTAATCTCATAAAGTTATTTTATACATTGAGTCGATTGGAGGGGTTAATTTTTTCAATGTTCCCGTAAGAACATAAGGAGTCAGGGTACTAGCGGAAGGGCACCACTCTAATATGAGACTCGGGGGTTCAGAAATCGAAAAATGAAGTTGGTTTCATATAAGGTAATTTAGACTCAAGGAATCGATTTTGAAGTTCCAGTTAGGAGCTATGGGGGTCAAAGTACCATCGAAAGGGCACCAATCCTGCATATATGAGCCTCAGGTGACTAGAAACCGAAAAAATAATGATATACTCATATTCGGTAATTTGACTCGCTGAGTCGATTTGAGTAGTTAATGGAAATTTTTACCAATCCTCCAGACAGCAGAAAATTAAAATACAGTTTATTTCATATACATTCTCGCCAAACCGTCCTTGCGTATATTTCATACAAATTATTACTACTTCTACCAAACATTCATCAGTAACTGTTTTTGATGAACACTATTTGCTCCAAATAGATGAAGACAAATTTGTGGCAGATTTATTATCAAAAATATACTGGACAATTTGTTCGGGCTTGCCATGTAAAGCACCGTAGGTAATCAAATAAGGGCCTTTCTATATTAAGGAGGGGGAGAGGTGGACACTCTCTGGCATTTTCGTCCGCATTGCGAAAAGTTGTCACCTGGTTTGTTGGCCTTAAGAAAGTGTTGAGCCCCTGAGAATTTTTAATCCCTGCTTTAGTTTTTATTAAGCTTTTCTCTTTGCGCTTTTAAATTGTGGGGTATTTCAACGGGTGTCAGATATGGCTTGCGGAATATGCCTCAACGTATGATGCCTAAAATTATATGTTTTTTCTAAAATTATCTAAAACTAAAATTTTCGAGTAAATGAGAGATTTATTCTGTCAACGAGCAATTGGGGAAATTGAACTCCTATAAATTTTAAACTTCTATATAGCTGTTTACCTACCACCCCCACCCTCCGCCAACCGGCTGACTTCCGTGAAGACCGACCTCCGGCCCCCGTGGCATCGCTACCAACCCCTGAGACCACGGGCCTTGACTATGTATGGTTAAGCCTGTTTGTAACAACATTCGATTGTTTTTATAAAGCAGCGAGTGCACGTAATAACATTCGAATGTAACAACATTAGCAATGTTGTTACATACAAGCGGTTATGCGTAACAATGCACCAAAGTTGTTACGCATAACCCATTCTGCGTAACAACTCCGAAGCTTTTTACATTCTATCGACTGTAATGTTTTCATACACACGTGTGTATACACTGACGATGTCGCGTAAATGCACACATTTCTCTGTGAATGACGCAATATATAGATAAATATATAATATTATATAATATACATGTAAATATATTGTATTTACTCTGCATGAGAAGTGAATAACCGCGCTTTCCGAACGCCAGTGTGCAGCGAACAAGCGGTTAGTTTGCCGAAGGCCCGCTACGGCAGTAGACCGGGTTACGGAACTAATATAAATTTAAAGAATTTGTATGCGCTTGCTCGCTACTGCTTTGTCATAAAATTGCATTTAAAGTTAAAACTTATTAGCAAGTAATTAAACTTTTAGTCTTTTAGCTTTTGATATTTTGTGTTATTTTTTTGGTTTGTTCTAAATTTAGAACGTTTCTATGGTGGTTTAATTACATTTTTAACATTTAAATTGCTCGGTTGATGAAATATCGTAGTCTCAGGGGTCCAGAAATTGAAAAGTTGAAGTTAGTCTCATATTGGACAATTTCATCCGTTGAGTCGATTGGGCGGGTAAATTTCGTCTCTGTAGTTCTGATAAACAGCCATGGGACATTAGGGTAACCTTAGTAAGGCACAACTCCTATATCAGCTCAGTGGTCCAGAATTCGAAAAAAATTAAGTTAGTCTCATATAAGGTAAATTTTACTCGCTGAGTCGATTGGAGTCGTTCATTTTTGTTTCCGAGGATTATAGAGTACATATAAATATATATTTGCACGGCACGTGAAGTTACGACCCGCGCTAACCAAAGGTCAGTCGTCGCGAAATAGTGCGAAGCACACATATATGTGTTTATATAATATATATATGCGGTGTAGGAAATAAAGACCTTATCTGGCCAAAGGCCAGTGGCCACGGAATACTCGACACTGGCAGAAGGCTCGACGAAGCCGTAGGCTGGGATTCGGGTTAGTACAATCAAAAAAACTGCTGCTTCTGCCATTATTTGTGTAAGCTATTTTATTCCAGCACAGTGTTTTATCTTTTGCATTTGTTATAGTTTTATAAAACTATATATGGCTGAACCTCGTTTAAGGTGTGACTTTTAGAAGAATTGTATGATATTCTCTTATTAAAATTGAAAATTACTAAATTTAGATTGCCTAAAAAGGTTCAGTGGGCTTAAAGAATCATGGTCCGAGAGCTGATCTGGAAACAGCCTTCGACAAAGCGGCGGAAATGCAATATTTATGCCTGTTATAATTTGTAATTTTCCGGTTGATGGCCCAAGTCAAGTTGAATGGAGCAACGTTATATCCTTAAAAAGCTCAGGTTAGGGGGTGGTTCGGAGAACGGCAGACTGTCAATTAGTCTTAGGAGTGATATTTGGTCTACATCAAGAACTTAGCTCAGGGTAATGCTAAGGCGTACACTCAGTATACTGTGTACTAGTATATACTTAGTACACTTAGTACAACCTCCATATAACTTAAGTCCATCAGCTTGACTTTAGCTCGATATATTATACACATACTAAGGTGCTTTACTAACCATAACTTCCAAATCAAACAATTTTTTACAAGAAAGTGAACATGAAAGTAGATTTTTATTACAAAAGTCGTCGTATAAATACCGTTTTCTCTATAAAAGGCTATAATACTTCTATTGATCATTGTTTGCAAAGTCGAATGATGATCTGAAGCAATTTATAAAGAACATTATAAAGTAATAATTAGCACTTATAAAAACAAGATTCTTCGAGCTGTTAATTCTTCACAGGCTTTTTCTCTAATTTGGTCACAGGTTTTGCCTATTATGTGCTTTTAATATGCAACCTGCATGTAAAATCGAATACTACCTATATATAAATAGTGTTTGTACGTAAATATCTCAGGTATAAATATCGACGTCTGTACAAGCAATTTTCGAGGTTAAAATATTATTTAAAATCCTAAACTCAGACTTTTATCATTTATGTCCAAACTAATTTGTGTATTGTGCAATATTCGACAAACTAGAGCCTGTGCCAGTGATATAACCACTGTTGGACTACTAAAAGCGGCGTACACATAATGGTGAACTATCTGTTGCTCGGTTGTTAGGGAACTTCGCATAGCGAGCGAGTAAAGAATATGATACGACGATAATCCTAGGAAGCATAAACAAAAAGGACGTTATGTCAATTTGTAATGTCCATTTGGTGACTGCAATTATGTATCTGTATTACATACATGTGAACTTAATCACTTAAACTATTTATGGCTAAAATAAGTGCAGAATTAGCTTATGTTATAGCAAACGTATTGAAGGTCCGTCGATTCATTTGAGATGGTTTTCGAATGGGCGATTTTAGGAAAGATTAAATTTTTTGAAATTTTTATAAGCTCATAATTTTCTCTAATTTTGCTACAATTTGCCACATTTTTGCTAATTTTAACTACTTTTTGCTAAAATTCAAACCAATTTTTGTCAACTTGTGTCAATTTTCCCCAATTTTTTTGCAATTTTTATCACTTTGCATAGTAGGAGCTCCAACTGCATTCCAACCCCTAAAATTCGTCAAAAATTATAAACTAGAATTGTTCGTGAAAGACACTTCGCTATTATTAGTGTTTTGTGCCGCGCGTTTGGCTAAATTGCGTAGTTTTTTTAGGATGGAAATTAGATCCTATTCCTGTCATTATTTGCTGTCGATTAATAGTTTTGTAAAAACTGTTTGACAAGTGTGGTAGTAGACTTATATTTGTTGCAGGTTGTGCCTGAGTTTGTCCAATTTTAGTAGCTGCAAACTAAAATGAGGCATTGGGTACCATGTAGCAGATTATTGTTAAATTATAAATATGGCAAATTTCCTGAAGTAGCTTTCAACGTTTTGCTAAATACTGACGTTTTTCTTAAGTTACCCAACTCTGCGTATGTGCGTTGATGCAAATAGAGCATTGAATACAGGGTGCATAGTAGATTTTTCATGTTTAAAGTATATACAAGTAATTTTAGCTACAAACGTTAAGAAAACTTAACATAATCTCACAAATCACAGCATTGTTTAACTTCGTTGAATAAATATTTAATCTACAGACGCGTGTTTTGTAAACGTATGTGGGCGGTTAGTAGCTCACTGAGAGAATGTCCCGTAGTGTCGGTTTGTACGTGCGATCTTATTCGTTTACATTGCGAGATTCCTTAGATAGTCTTGTGGCTTACGCAAGCCGCGTTCACCTTTTCAACCTGGGTTCATTTCCTGGTGCGACCTTCAGTTTGTAACGCATTCCACGATAACCAAATTATCTTGGGCGTTAAGGAGTTAAAGAGTAAAATCTTTTTTCCTTAAATTTATGATTGTGAATGTACGATAGTCACTTAATGATAGTATACATTTATTACCAGTGATACTGTCTAGAATGAAAGTGATGATTGTGAATGTACGATAGTCACTTAATGGTAGTATACATTTATTACCAGTGATACTGTCTAGAATGAAAGTGTAACGTTGAAAAATCGCACAATACTGCTTTATAAAATTATTTTTCTAAAAAATTATACATATCAATTTATTCCTTACCGCTAGTCATCGTTACTTTTATTTTTACACTTTTTACTAAAATGCATTAAGTAAAGCTGTCGGAAAAGAATGACTTGCTTAATCGCGTGTTAGGCTAAATGACTACCACACGAAAAGAACGAACCAGCTGATGTCTTCTAAAAAGCGTAAGCATTTCAAACGGTATAACATACCAATGAAGTTCTCACTTAACATTTGATTGAATAGTTAATCATTGTATACTTGGAATAACGTCGATAGAAGTTTTGCAGCGTCTGCGCACAAACCATTCATCATTTAGCAGCAAGCCTCAGCCATTTCGGAGCTTTGTTTGGTTTCCTTAGGAACCTCGCAAAACGAGCTTATGATAATGATATGCAAATCTAAACTTTTCGTAGTAAAACTAGGAGATAATAATAAGATTCATGGAACAAAAGATGGATTAAAGAGATACGTATTATTGTTGATAAAATTCGAACATTTTTATGAGACTAACACCCTCATCAATTTGGGTCATATCCCGCATCTATGAATCATGAAAAATGGCAACTGAATGGGTGTCGTCGAAAATGGAAGACCACTATTCAGAACAAGGTAATCGAGATCTATATCTTTGTTGAACATAACTTTTATGCCCGACAACTCCCTGTTCCATGACGGGCCCGAATATTGTTATACGACTATACGTCACATATGGTGATTTTTGAAATATTGATAATATATTGTGTGTTTTTGTATTCAAACGAGCGTGTTTGAAGTTATAAATCATACGGAATTTTTTGTTTTTGTAATCTAGATTCCAACTTAATTATATTATACATTTTGAGGTTTTTAAGAGGGTTATCTATCGCGTGCATGTCATTAAGAATGTCCTATATATACGTTTTTCCGAAAGCTGAATACAATGGTTTGGTAATACTGAATCCAGCATGAATAATTACATGCCTTTTCAATGGTTTTCCATTTGTTTAGGGTTAGATTAGATTTCCAGAATATATCTAATGTGTCTTCAGTTGTTTAGGAGAATATCTGCTGCTTTCAGTACATTTAGAACGGGTCAGTATTGTCCATTCGGAACATGGCTTACGATGGTGTGGTCATTCAGATTTCAACTACACTAAATTTACAGCGGATTTCAATGGGTTTAAGGGCGACCTATTAACCTAATTATGCTAGTCTTTCGTCACTTATTTGGTTACGCGTCGTTTTCTACTCCTATCTACCAAAAGATCTTACAGGTTCGGTGATACAGAGATTCCGGTCTTGCTTATCTCCTATCAGAACAACATTTTAAAGCTTCAGGGGTTCCAAAGGTTTTAGAGTGACGTATACATCCAATACAAAACCTGTTATAACCATAGAACACACCACAATCGTGCTGTTTCACCCTTGCTAGCGAGATACTGGGCTAGATGGATCAGATATATTAGCTATCACGTTTCAAAATAATGTATTAGCGACTTTGGCGTATCCTTATTTAACAGTTGTATATATTGGTAATGAACAAATAACTCTTAAATTGTTTTACTATTTGTGACTACTTTTCTGAAATCATTACGTAGGATCAAACTGCTGGTTTGACATAGTCAAAAAATTAGTGAGCTAGCATTGACAAAGCACATTTGATAGAGATGATAAAGGTCGGGTCGCGCTTGAAAAGGGCCAAATAATTGCAGTAACGCATACTAGGAACCTGTCAACGAGCATTATGACATGGGTGACGCAAATTAGGCGACGTCTCTCAAAAGTGCGGTAAAGGCAGATTGTTCATGGTTTAAATGGCGATGTAACCGTACCAGTGAAGCCAGTTTTTCATAAAGTGAAGAATCGGCTTTTTTATACATCTTCAAGAAGCTAGCAGTGTTTTACGGTGCATAAATATTAAATACCTTTTACGATATTTACATATAAAGATAACCTAATAAATTTTTGCAATTTTCTTGAAATTTTTTGACACACATTTGGAGCCTCTACATTTGGAGCCTATATCATTATGACAAACTTCATATCTCGCTATTTCAACATTATTTCTTAACAGTATAGTAGTACTATTTCAAAGTTGTGTCCGTTAAGATGAACGTTGCAATTGAACTTCTCAGGCCTTTGTGTCGCAGTCTTGTAGCCACTTATGTGTATCGGTTCGACAACAAAGTGCTGGACTAAGATTTACATCAAACTTTCGTCGCCTAAACTATTACTCAGATCAATAGAAGCACTAAATGTTGAGATATACGATAGGATCAAAGGCTGTTGAGTTTGAAATGCAGGCGATTGTTTATTTGCTAATTCCCAATAACCATGGGCAGTGTGAACTAAGGTAATGAAGTAAGTGGGTTTTGCAGCCTTGTATAAAGAAATCTGCTTGACCGAGGCGAGAACCAGTAAAAACTCGTTCAACACAAACTTCTTGTTTGAGGTTGTGTTCGTATTGCATGCTATCCGATCTGACCCAATGCGTTCCGATTCCCTCGGATGTGAAATCACAACTTGTTTCACTGTTCAATACTTTAACCCACTATAAACTGAACATGATTTCCACAAGTTTTTTTAATAATTGAATTTAACGGAGTTCCTAAACCCATGTGCGAAGGTTTTGATCAGGTTTAGAATCTAAAATGTTTCCTCGAAATTTTCCTATAGAAATGGCTAAATGAAAAATAAAGTTTTGGGGATCGGATTTTCTATAAATCTTAACGAAATTGCGTCAAAAATAGCTTTTATGGTTACAATGGCGTATAATAATATTTTAGAAGCTTAACTGAAAGCCAAACAGTTTTTCAGCGGAAACACACTCACATATCCGTTGATGCAAGGATAAATGCTAGTATATCAGTGATTTTAATTCATTAACGATATCTTTTCACACAATACTCTAAACACGAATTTATGTATATTAACTCAAACTAAACCATTCGTTTTAGACAGAACAACATAGTCATGAAAATCTATGTTTGTACAGAAGAATCAAAGCCTGATTAGGAATAGGTATCTCTTGTCGTAAAAGTGTGGCAGACGAATAGTGTCCTATATCTATAACCTGCCTCCCTAGTGCAGTTTAGCATGAAAACCTGTCAATTTGTAATCAAATGCTAGTATAATACGGCGGTTCTCCTAGAGAACCTATCAATGTGGGACATAAAGTACTGGTCATTTGATAACGTTGACACAAACCCGACTATAATTGCATAGGGGTCACTGAATAGCCAATGGGTCGAGCATCTAATTTTAATAGAAATTTGTGAGTAAAAAAATAGTCCATAGATTCATTGATTGTCATAAAACAATTATGGTAAAGTCATATCACATTATAATGAAACCCCAGTAGACACAACTAAGTATTCCACTACACAATACAGTACACATCAAAACATTGAAATATGAATAATTATAATAATTAAGTTTCTCCACAATAAAGTTTTGTGTTGTAGGATCTCTGCAAAAGAAATACAATTTATTATGTTTGCATGCAATTAGTACAAAATAATAGCAAAATAATGCCGAAATCTGAGTGCACTCTTTCTAAATTTAACTGAGCTCGTACAAAGTAAAGCTAATCATACTTTGGTCTGTTGTATAATTGTTCAGTTAAACTAGCCGTCCTGGCAGAGCTGAAATAATGTTCACCCCGTTACAAACCTCGAGCTCCGACCCAAATTCGCCCTGAAGAACCGTCAGTAATGACGAAGTATTTAAATTCTAGATGAATTACCTCAAAGGACCGAAGCGATATGCCGATATTAACAAATCGCACGAAAATTCCGTTTCCGTGCCGTATTATTTCATCGACTATTCGAAGCCGATCGAAGTATTTCTCTCGAAAGGCACCCGTTGGCCTATGTTGTCGAACATGGCCGCCCTCGACCAGACAATCCAACATTACCCGATTGAATACAATTCCACCGAACAAGGATATCAATTACTCGTTACCTACCTTTTTAACGAGGATCAAGCCCGCCAAGATATCAAAGATCTTCGATTGGGAGCTCGAGATGTCAAATCCATTGCCCGAAGAAACAAACAACAATTTTTGGACGAGGTAAATACTCAGCTTCTTCGCCCCGTCCTGCCTCATCTAATGCGAACTGTACTGTTGCCTAAATTCGACCTGCCGACCTTGAAATATAGCCTGTTATCGACCGGAGAAGCCCAGCTTCTGGAAGCTAATCCTTCCGATAGCTTCTGGGGCATAGGCGTTGGACCTCAGGATTTTAAAATGGGCCGTCGCCCAAGGAATTGCCACAACGTAATGGGACGATTATTACAAGAGATTCGCACCTTCCACAAAAGCGGAATCGTCTCATGGCCCACAACAATAATTCTCGGCGATGCTACCGCCGCCTCGCTGTTAAAATTTAACGAGAAACCAGACTATTTCGTCCATAGTTGGCCCAAAGCAACTATGGAATTTCTTATCCGAATGGCTGTTTGTTTGGCAACCCCACAAACTCAAGCTATTGTCATAGTAGGCGGATATTTATCTGCCTTGCGGAAGAAAACCTGGGAAAAGCACCCGTTAGACTCTCCTCGCCATGTTGTACGGCGACTGAGACATTATCTGTGTACTTTTGACCATTTGTTAGCAGACTCTGCTACTGCTATAGTGATGCCACCGCCACCTTACTGGAATTTTGTATCGAATATGATGGCTTGGTCGACTGAATTTCAGGAGGCCTACGCCGAATTTCAGCAAAATAAGCCCCACCTGCTACGTAAAGTGAGAATGCCGCCGTTTTCTTCAGAATTACAGTCACCCAACACGTGGGAACGTACTAAGAGTGATGCAAAGGAAAGTTGGGAACCAGTTATTAATGAGCATTTTGCTGGTGATTTGAGCCGTTGGTTGGAAGATCAGTTGCAGAGGAAATACTAAATTTGTAGGAATACAGAGTAGGATTTTCGGAACATGAAAACATTGAAAGGAATTGGAATAGCCGTTCACTGCTACTTGAAGTAGTAACCATGTTTATTGGGACCTGAATAGTATATGAATGTCCTGTATTACTATTTGAATGCACTGTATTAGTATGAATGTTGTTATTGTACCTGAATGTCACGTGTATTTGCATGCCGATCATAGTTAACGGAAGTCGGATACCCAAAATTTGGTGCAAGAATTCAGATTAGCGAGGACATAAAGACAATAGAAGATCAAATTTTTGTAAGCTTTCCAGCTTGGAAAATAAGGAATCGTGAATTTTCGTAACACTATTTATACATTTATTAACTTCCTTAGTATCGATTGGACTTCTGACAACAGGGTCCCTAATGCCCTAACTCCAGTAAAACCCCCTCTTCCCCAACCCCTTCGGAACCTGTTTTAGCAAATTTTCTCTTAAAATTTGTCTAAACTTTAGTTAAAAGCCTGCTTGTAAGAGCAGCTTTATATGGTAAAAGCGCTTATCAGTAACCATTGTAAAATTGATATTTCGAGCTTTCACTACCCCAAACTGCGCAAGTACTCATTTACGGTGAGGTCAACGCGTGGTACGTCGTGAAAGAAGAAGATGATCCATCTCCAATTGTTCTTAACTTTTGTGCGGGTTCCCCCACAGGAACCCTATTCAATCTTGAGAAGATGCACCAAAAGTACCCCAGCAAACGCCAAGAAATTATAAGGAAAGAGCCGTCCAAATGGGGACGTAGTCCTTTTTGAAACCACAATTTTAGCCCCTGTCGAAAGGGTCCTTAACCCATCGTACGAAAGGGACCTCAATTTTGGTTCCCAATAACCCTCATCGTCCCGAGGAAAACCGCGAAAACACCCATAAAAGTATAACAAGATTGTTAAAACTCGTAAAATTTATACTAAAGCTTATGGATACTTCAAAAGTATCGCAAAAGTAGTTATCACCAACATTGGTAAACTTAATAAGCTGAGTTTCAACCACCCCCTCGAAGATATAGGACAAGTCATAGTGATAATTGTCGTAATGTTCTGACTGTGATGATTGTTTTGTATCATGGTTATGTAAGATGTGGCAATTTAAGCAATGCAATTAAAATAGGAACGTTAATTTTTGAAGGGTCGACTTGCATCGATCCTGTCTAGAACACACTCGAAAATACCCCTCGCAGAATATTACAACCCCAAGTATTAGGTCAAATAATTTCCCTTTAAAAATTAAGAGTAGGTCATAAAGACCGTTAGGATCTTGCCGAAAATCTTATAGGAAACCCAAGGAATTTTTACAAAACCAACCAAATCCACAAAGGAAAGTTCTAGGAGAAACCACATATTAAAGTGGACCAAAGAAAAGGGACTGATCGAACACCCGTAAACCTAATATTCCACTATAAACGATAATTTTAACTAGCCAGCGGCAATAAACGAAACCCCGTAAACTGCTGATTGAAATTCCGACAAATAAAGCCTCAATCGAAATAATTTTTGGATTGTACAATATTTTTGCTAACTTATTATTATTTATTAGCAATTGTACATATGTCGCCTTTAGCGACTGTGGAGGACTGGGTACGTTGGTGCTCCTTTTTGTAGGGCTTATGACTCCAGTGAGCCCGTTTTCACCAAAGAAAAGGGGTAGTAAAACCCCTACGTCCGACAAACTAGGTAAACCAAAGGCAGAAACCCCGTCGAAACCAAGTAAAACACCCAAATAAAACCCAAATCCCCGACAAAATCACCCTTAAAACATGTACTTAATCTTCCCACCACAAGTAAAAAGTCAAATAATTTTCCCTTTAAAAATTAAGAGATGTAACAGATCCTTACGGATCGTTACGAGGTGGATAATCCTGACCACAGCCTAATGGCCAACTTTTATCGAAAATCCATAATCTTGACCACATAGCAATGGTCAACTTTTACGAAAATCTTGACCACACGATAATGGTCAACATTTAAAATAAATCTGACCACTCCCAATGGTTAACATTTTTTCGAATAAAAATAAATCTGACCACAGTGCCATGGTCAACATTTTTCCGACCACCAATAATTATGTCCACAGTATAATGGACAACATTTTTCCGAATACAAAAAATCCCGTCCACAGCGTAATGGACAACATTTTTCCGAATACAAAAAATCCCGTCCACAGTGTAATGGACAACATTTATTCGACTAAAATCCTGTCCACAGTGTAATGGACAAATTATCCCGACCAAAATACATAGCGTAATGGTCAACATTTAATCGAGTTCCCCAATAATTATGACCACGTGTACAGTGGTCAACATTTCTGAATTCTGTCACCAGTTTCTCCCCAACCCGGAACACCCGACAGGAATAGCCCAAAAGGGTACGGAACCCACCCTTGCCCTATAATACGTACATTTATGTAAGTAGAATCAATTATTCGCAAGCAAAAATATATATATATATTGAGCTTCTCTATATATACCCGTCGACCATAAGGCCCTGTTGTCACCTCATAGAAGATCGCCTAACTGGCACAAATCCTGAACCGCAGTATATACGTAAATTAGCAATCGAAATAACTCGCAAGAGCAATAAGGTTATGTAAGCACATAATTACAATGAATCAGAAATTATCAGGTATATACGTAGGAAATTGAAACAGAACCAGAATCAAGGTATATACGTACGTAATTGGAACAAACTCAATCGCACCATTTATATCGATATAAGTAAATGGAACAATCAGATCCAAAGAGTCCTGCTATGTAACCGACTCGTATTTTCAGTATTTCGGCCTGCACCGCCGACGACGTTTTGATCGAAATGGGTATCGTTATGGTTATTTTAGGGATGGATATTTGTCGAGAAATCATAACCGTATATACAGATCTTTGTATCCATCTGTTGTAGTGCCCCGATGGCACGCCTCGATATATGTACCTAGTGACAATATCATGATTTTTATGTCGTATCATTGGCCATAAAGGCATCCTCGTATATATATATATATATTTGAATCGTTATCATCGTTATTGTTATTCGTTTGATGGCCATAAAGGCACATTTTCGATATGTTACCATGCTCGTATTACATAGCCGTGTATCATGGAAACCGTTATCGTTGCTCACATGCATTTTCAGGTACATAAGTTATCAGACTGATTGGGATGAATCGTTAACTGGATATGCATATGTCTAAATTTTGTACCGTATTCATGCCGTTCGTTGTATAGTATGCGGCCATAAAAGCGCCGCCATATTGTCATTGTATACCGTATGATGATCATTTCGTACTATGATTGTATTATGTTATTTGACTGGTCAGGCCATAAAAGCGCCTTTGTTTGGCCAGGAATTTATGTATTTTGCTTGTCACATTTCGTCGTAATTTTGTGCATTTTAGGTTGCAAGTACGATCGGTATAGAGTAACGTATTTGACATGTTTTAGAGGGAATTTTAGGGATTTTTACGCACGCGAACTGAGATTTTTGCAGGTATAGAACGCGAGCATGGCGGGCCCTTGCCATACTCGATTTATAGCGAATTTTAGGACGGTACGACTCCCCCGCCGGACCCAGTGTAAAAGTATATATATAGGAATAGCCCTACCCCGCGTGGTAGGACCGCAAAGTTTGTCACCAATCGTCATCGGAATAACCGGCCGTGACGGACACCCGTCACGACCGTCCTCACGAATGAGGACTACAAAAAGTGCGACTGTTCGCCCGAAGGCGAACAGCAATCGAGAAATTATTTGGAAAATTATAAGTGGAAACCGAAAATATAAAGTTTACCAGTGCTCGCCACACTGGTAAGTTGTATAACTTTGCAAAATATTCTCTACCAGCGTTCAATTTCGCTGGTTGAGATAAGAAACAAAAGTTAAAATTTGTGAAAATTTATGAAATTTAGGGACCAAAAATATCGGCTCCGGTCCATGACTCCGGAACCGTTGGGAATTTGAAAATTCGACACTGGACATTTATTATCGTAAATTTCACGGTCTTTCGAATGAGACCGGTTTCGTGGAAATCCGATTCGGATCCACGGACTTAGCGACAAATTAGTATATAAGTAAGCTGGTAAAATGCATTTAACCAAATAATTCGGCGAATTATGGACAGAAAACCGTATGAGTGGTATCGTTAGAATCCCCAGACCCGAGGCTTTAAATTGAGCCCGGACGGGTCTAGTTGCGCCCACTTTTAGATACCCCATATGTAGATTTTAGAAATCACGCTCCGACCGTCGTGTCACCCCTCATTGGATTCCCCGTGTCGAGACGAATTCAAAAAGGTCTAAAACACCCCAGAAAAGTGTCCCCCGAACCCAGGAGAACCGTTTAAACGCCCCGACTTTTGAAAATTTTGGCATGGACCCTCCCCCAAGAGTTTATTTTCCCCCCTGTAGACCGAATACGGTCCTGTTACATATCATCTTAACCGGTCGGACATGTTGAGTCCGAATCCGGGTATGGTTTGGCACTTCGGCCATTCCCTAGGGACCCCACCCTCTTTTTACCCCGTTGCCCTCGCCTTCTTTCTTTTTGTTTACATAAGCCGCGTCCTCGTTTAATTTATATAAAGCATTTATTGGTATAAATTTAATGTTAGTCGGCGTTTACACGCACTTCGTAGGAACGTGATATTTTAGTCTGGACATCTTTTTGATGTTAGGGATGACCCTTGGATGCATCGTCATTCCTCTGTAGTCAACAGGCAATTGAGCCGGCACTTCGCTAAGTAAATAAGTCTATATAAATTCAATTGCAAGCTGATGGTGATTTTATATACAACTTTATAAATAAGCGAACTTCCTATAAGTAATCACGAGCTCGACAAACTTCTTATCAGTAAGAGCCGATATAAAGTTAATATGGATCCGTAACGTTTAATATTAAAGTAGTGAAGAGCATCTCGTCGTTAAGTAAACACATTGGCAATGCTGAATTTCATATAGAGTTAGTATCAGATTGGCATTTGGTTTATACCGCTGTTTAAGTGAATACTGTGGTCATCTGGATGTTATACTAAACTGAGTCAAATGTTATATTAAAGTCCCCCACGCGACAGTTTACATAGTTTTAGAGTTTATTTCAAGATTGCCGCCCTATTTGGAAGTTTCTAGAAGATGTTGCACTAGATTTCAAAAGTTTCTAGCAAGCTCTTTAGCGTTTATATTAAATTAATAGTAAATAAGGCAATAAATTATATTTCTTATATAAAATTTTATAATAAAATCGGCCAAAATTTTAGGAAATATGATCGGAATTTGGCCGATAAGAAAGTTTGTTTAATTCGGTCACATTGGATCACAAAATCGAACAAAAGTGCTGAATAAGCACTTCAACGACCTCCCAAACTTAAAATTTCAAAATTTGAAATCCAGTATAAAAGCAGACCCGCATAAACAAAATAGAGTTCAGTACGACTTTGGCAGCGTGGAGTTCGGTCGTTTTGCAGACCGACTCCAGCGCTTAGTTTATTAAATGTTTCGGCTTCGTTTTTGTTTTACGGCTTTATCGACTGTGGCTTTTGCGTTGGATCGTGCGTACGGATGGGCGATGGATGCTGGAACAAAGACCCAAGCGCTGTAAGTGTGGACAGGGAGAGACTACCCTAGGCTATCGTAGTATTGTAATTAGTTAGGTTAAGTACGTCCGTAGCAGCCCTTAGGATACCGTAGAAAACGCATTGATCAGAAATGAAACCAAGTCTCCGTGGACTCCCTGTCCACACTTGGCTTTTACATGATAGCCCTGTCCGCCCTAGCTCGTCCCGCCGACCCGTAGTCGCGGCTGCCCGCTCGAATGATTTGACTGAACACCCGAAGTCGTGCTGGACCTCCCTCGGTCATTGAGTTAGGGTACAAACGAGCGCGACACTCGCGCCGAAGAATTTTACATGATTCCCTGAGTCGAGATGAGATTGGAAGTTTTAGTTTAAGCTGACCGAGGTTAAACAAACCTTTTTCATGAATGCATTTTGGTTAAGCAAGCCGTATCGATTAGTACTCCGAATCATCCACGGTCATACTTGCGCGTCTACGGTTCATTTATGATTTGCCAACTTTGGTTCTCAAGATTTTAAGTGGTTTATGATTGCTGTGGACAAGATTTGTCCGTTTATTACTGGCTCTGTTCGTAGGAATTTTCTGGTATTTTGCGTCGACTTACATTAGGAACCTGTGCAAGTTTTGTCGATAAGACAACGATGTCATGTGCAACGTCAGTTTGTTAAAATTTTATGCTGGACCGCAAGTAGGCACATTGAGACGAAGCCCGTGAGCGACACGGCTCACTTCGATAGAAATTTGCCATACTTCAAGAACTTATCCAAGGATTCAGTTAAAATTTTACTCGGATCTCTAGGAGGACCCGAGCTAGTGATATAATGCTCAAAATGTTCAGAACCCAAGTCGGAAATATAAACCCGACGGCCTTGAAGTGGCCT